>JAOXYJ010062070.1:0-11879 GCA_028566555.1 Lithophaga nigra
AAAAATTAACGATCACTTCTATGCAATTACATAATGTAAACATCACCAATTTTCAAATTTACATTCCTTAAATGTCATAGTGGTTGATGGAGCCTTGCATATCATGAAGTATTCCCATGGGCATAATATAAAAAACAAAATGTAAAATATCGATGGATGTCGGTGTTATTGAATTACAATAAAAGGGTTTTCGAATTAGAATGTCATGGAAGTGGAACTGTCTTATTATTATCTTTTATATGTTTATGGAAATAAAAAATTATTATCTATATATTATTTCAATTTATAAATTAAAAACATGAATATTCAATATATTACATATTCTGAAGTTCGCCAAGCTAAATATTCAAAAGAGCTACAAACTTTTCTTGAGGTTTCATTTGCATCCAGTATATATGGATATTCCATTACTTTACAGCGTCCACAGAGGAAGTTCCTTATGTCCTACGTCCCAAATACATTTTGCATTATGATCATATTATGGCTTAATTTACAATTACTGCAGCATAAAATGTTGCCTTATAGTCAGAAAAAGAACGGAAAAAAATTTTAATACGAACACAATCAAACATGAGCTCCGACTTTGAGATCATTCACTTGGTTATATAAATCTTAACGACAGCAAAATGTTTTAAGAATCCTGAAAATGATTGTGCTTAAATCCAGGTAGAGCTAGTAAATTTGCTTATAGGAAAAACTTTGAACTGTGCAAATATAGTATTGAATAATAACCAACTGCTATAATAATTTCCCGATATCATACATGGATATCTAGACTGATTTTAATTTATCTAGTTAAAAGCCATGTAGTCAAAATCCCTAGATATTATACTAAACCCTAATATTTAATCACGTGACAAATTGCTCCTTTCGATCCTTTTTTCTCCTGCAGGTATGGAGTCCGAAAAGTTAGTGCCATTTACTTCTACTTCTAACACGAAAAATATAATATTTCCCAGCTTTACTACAAACATTTCTAAAAAGTCAACTTGAACTTAAATGTCTGGTATGACAGTATGAGGATTTCGGTAAATGTTTTGTTTGAAGATATATGTTAACCTGTTCCAAACTGGCTAGATTACTATTAGAAAACGATTTTATTTTCTTGTCGACATGAAAAATAGCTGGTATGTAGTCAACATAAATTCATGAACGAACTTCTGTAGTTCTACTTAAAAGAATATTCTATGTAATAACAAATACACTGGTCAAAACAAGTTTTGACCCTAAAAGTAATTCTGCCTTTTCCCAAAATGTTCAAACTATACGTTTTCTTTTGTCAGTGAAACATAATCTGTCTTGATGGATCTAACCATTAAACTAGCAGCCAAAGTTAAATTTCCTTTAATGTCTTTTGTCAGTTAAACATAGTCTGTCATAAAGGCTCTAACAATTAAACTGGCAGGTAGAGTAAAATTTTTTGTAATGTCCTTTATCAATGAAACATAATTAAACTGACAGGCAAAGTTAAATTTTCTTTCATGTTATTTGTTAATGAAACAGAATATCTTGATAGAGCTAATCATTAAACTAGCAGGCAAAGTAAAATTAACTTTAATGACTTTTGTTACCGAAACATAATCTGTCTTGATAAACTGGCAGGCAAAGTAAAATTTCCTTTAATGTCTTTTGTCAGCGAAATATAATTTGTTAAACTATAATGGTCAACCAACTTGCGGAGCGTTGATTTCAATCGTTCTTCTTCATATCCTTTTTGGTTAGTAGTACATTTCTGTTAGTGAAGTCCTCATACTGAGAAGATGCTATAGCATATCGTATCTACGCCGTATGCAGGAGCAGAAGGGACGTTACTACTCAGGAAGGAGAAATCGCGATAGGAAAATTGAAATCATCACGTTTGTCGTAGATTCTAGTTTTCAGTCGTCCATCTTTGTCAATTCCGAGAAACAGATCTAAATATGAAGCCGACCTTCTAGTTTCTGTAGTATCTTTAATGTATCTAATACATGCAGGAATATGGTCATCATAACTTTTGGCCTAATGTTGACAGAAAATTGGTCACAATACTTTTATTGTAAATACATCGTTGTGGCATATTCTTCAGAAATTGGAGTTCTTTAGGAGCATGTATAACCTAACTGAAATAAAGTCGCTGTGTTAACAAAATGACTGTATTAATACAGTTGGATGTCATAAGATCTGTCAGTCCTTTACAGCTACTCAATGTTCACTGTACAACAGGGGATATTTAGTTCTTCTGATGGCTCTTGTTCTGGCTGTAAAATGCAAAGTTTGCCAACAGTGCTGTCAGCGTTATTTACTATATAATTATATATTCATTGACATTATGATTGCATGAATCCAAATTAATTAAGCAATTTATTAAATAATCATTGGGTTTCTGTGTCCAATCAAATTTTTGATTAATGAGCTGTTCCTAAAACAGCATATTTAGTATAAGATGCATGAAACATTCTGTATACCATTGAAAGGTATCCATCATAATGTGTTATTGTGAGTTAACGTGAATGTTTTGCCATATTATATTAACCTGTAATGAAACTTTTAGGAAATAATATATATATTAAAAAAATATCCTCCTTTGCGACATTTTGGCTTCTATTTACTGCTAAATTTGCTAAATTAGCCATTTGTCAGAATGATCTTCATATATTTTGAAATTATGTGCTGTAAAATGTAAGATTATTTGGTAATTAGGGAAAATCTGTCATATTTTATGGAAGTTGTTGATATTTCCTATAAAAAAAGGTGAAAATTGTTTTAATTCTTGACAATTTCCTGTGTACCTACAGGTGTTGATGCAGGGACATGCCGTCCAATGATAGTTGAGCAAAATACTTTGTGAATGGAGTTGACAAGACTAGTATGTTTTATAGGCAAATTATATTGTTTACCACTGAGAATTTAATGCGAACAACTTAACCATATTTATCTGAGACGAACAATAATATGCTTGTAATTAAATTCAAAACTACTTTACTGCAAAAAAAAAAAAAAAAATTGTTACTTGGAAACCAAAAACCAAATGTTTTTAGTACTTTCAGTCTCCAGCGTCTTTGATGAAAGATATTACTCATTAATGGATGCTCAACTGTTGTACTGTTGATTCCGCGATTTATTATACCAACTGATGTACTTGTTTCGAGCTTTTTGTATCAATTTTCGGAGTAACGAAAACTCACCACACATCATAAAATTGCACTCTTCCATAGATATAGTGAATATTTTGTGCCACATTGTAGCTTCGATTGTAAGAAAAGAACGACTAGAGAACGAATCCGAATGATTATTATAACAATATTCTGTAATCGATTTCAAAACTTTTTTAAAATGCTCAACCTCATGAAAGAAATCTGTACCTGCCTCTTTTATTTGATTTTGTAATTTGTGCCTGAAATAGTTATATAACATAAAATCAGCATAGTTATATTTGCGTATATTTTGTTTGTCGTTTTCCGTAAGAATTAACGAATTAGAGTATTTTACTCTGTTAATATTCAAAGGTAAATAGAGTATGTCTTTTAAATTCCAGCAGAGAATTCTTTTCATAAGCACAAGTGATTCATCAAAGTACTCTGTTAACATAATTAGATCAAACTCTTTATCCAAATCTTTCAGATGCTTAATAATTACTGTTTCATTGTGAAAATCCTTGACGGGAAGTCCAAAATCAAAAAACATTCCATTGTGGATATGATTTAGGTTTCTGAGATTTTGATACATTTGAGTATCCGCTAGAAATAAAGAAAGTAATTTTTGGTCGCTAAATTTATTTCCTAACCTCTTTCTTAGTTGTGATATTATACCGTAGAACGATGCAACAGACAAGACATGAGTAAATGGGTGACGAATGATTCCTATGTATGTGGTCTCCGGACCCAATATTTGCTGAAACAACTTCTTGTTAAATACAGCATGGTTACATATGATGTTATAGCTTTCATTTGCCGGGATTTTAACAATCTTATTTACCTGAATAGAATCTCCATATTTTGTTCCAAGGTAATTCCAAAATTGTTTTTCTGTCGTATTCGGTAACGCAATATTCAGTTTGTGTGAATCACCGAATCGGAGAAATATATTCATGCCAGTTGTACTGCCAGTCTTGTGAACCTTTAGAAAAGCTACGTACGTTTTAGGCTGAATACAGGCTTTTGATTTAAATTCTGATCTAAAGCTTCGAAACGACGCTTCATCTATTAAAGTTTTGTTGGTTTTGGTAATGGAATGTAAATTTAAATCTGACTGTATTTTTATACTTGTAAATGATAAGATCGTTCGTAAAAATGTTTCGGTGTTCAAAGATCGCAGTTTGTCAGTAATAACTGTCGTATTATCTATACTATCGAACTTGTCTTTAACAGAGGCATACAAATAGGACGATTGAAATACATTTCTTACCAAAAACAATGAAATATTTATGGCACCAGCTACTAGTATTAAGATGAAGCTGACACTGAAAAATCAAAAAATATATGTATATATATATATACGAACGCTCTGTAATGAAAATCTGAGAAACTGATCTGACTACAGATAATTTTAATTGTCAAATTAACTTTATTTCAGAATTTTCGTAAATGACGTTCATAAATGCCACGTTATTGAATTGCGTTCTTTCTATATCTATATAAATAGTAACGCTACTTTCACTTTCACTTTGATTGTCAACCATGACGTTCCGTAACTCTTAGCAACGTCGTCAGTTACAGCCAAGAATATCTGTTTTGTAGCCGTGAAACCGGTTGGATAGACATTTTACAATGAATTCATAACATTTGGTGTGCTGTGATTTTTTCAATATATTTTTGTGCATTTTCGACAACGTATATATATACAAAATCTAATTCTATTATGTTGGGCTCACGCACACACATACACATAAACATGTTTTGTAGAATAAAGGAATCCGGTTCACATTTTCATTACTTTACTAGTAGCGCTTTCACCGCTTCTGTATCTGTTTGATTGTCACTTTTATTATGACGAATTTTAAGAACGATATTATGGAAAATAAAAACCGACCGTACGTAACCAAAAAGACTACTATGTTTTACGTCAAAATTGTTATCCATTTTAAAGTTTGTCTCTGATTTAAAATATCTGTAAGATTTAGTGTGTTGGCGACAAGTCATCATTTTTTATATGCAACTATTGTTTTTTACATCTACATGTATGATCGGAGAGGTGACTATCAAAGTTAACACGCTGAACGCATGTTCAACTTGAAATGCACAGAGAAGTTTGAATACATCAGTCGTCTTTCAAATGGACAAATGTGCCTCAACTTAAAGTTCCATATGGAAATAAACTGCTTTTTAGTGTGCATACAGATTACTTCAGGTCAGTTCTGAAATTCTGTGATAACTCAGTGGCAAACAGAAAAAAAGCGAACATTAGGTTCTCTTTTATGTTTACCAAGATGTACACGATACCACAGGAGAAACTAAATGTTTGTTCAGGTGCACTTGAAGTTAACTTGATGTTCACTTTTATATTTGTTTACATAACATGTTTCGTCTGTAGGAATCTGTAACTCATCAAAATATATATGAAGTAAAACAAAAAAATAGATAGTCTAGATTTCAAAGACGCACAATATGAAGTAGATAGTCAAGATAAAAAAGCTGTGAAGGAGAAGGTTGCTAGAAGGAATAGATCACAGTAAAAACTAGGTCTGGCTAAGTAAATCTAGCTTTTTTCATCATCCTAATTTTTTTATTGTCCAATTCAGGAAGAAAAAGTAGGAAAAGAAACGTAGGAAGCACTGTTCATAGTAGAAGTAATAAGTAATAAAGAAATGCAAAAAATATCGTTGATCAATTAAAATCATTAGTACAGGTAGAACCCAAACACTCGGGTTCTACAAGTACTACCCAAACACTTGGAAGACTACGTAGAAAGTAGCGAACTAAAATGCGCCAAAAAAGAAAGATAGCCAAATCCAGCTAAGCATACAAACTCACTAAGATCAAACTACAGTCGATGAGAACTAAGATTAGTGAGAGCACTGTACCGTCAGAGGGAAGAAATATTGTAGCAAGTTATCTTGAAGACTGCTCCAGAGAGCGCGCTTAGACACGCCGCAAATGCCTTTGAATTCCGTTTTGCAAAGCATATCGGGCTGCAGTCAGGAGATTCAGGAGGAGAGGGTGACTCCAAATATTCAAGGCACATACTTTCAACCTAGTAAGGTAGTCCTGTGCTCCGATCAACCTTGATGTTGTTACCACATTCAATATTTTCCCCAATATGTATAGCTGTTTCTTCGAAAGGGATTCATCCCATTTTAGGATTATTCTTAATTACTTAAAAATGGTGCAAGTGTAACAGTAAATTTTGTTCGTTAGGAACAATTATCCGGCGGAAAATTTTTCCTACTAAATAATGTCCATGTTATGAACTTTACAAGGAAATAAAGAGTCAATTTTATCTAGGAAAAACTGTCCAACCTTAGTAAATATTGTCAAGCAATTTATTTCCTAGGAAGAAATGAACAGTCTTTGCTTCCTGGTAAAAGACAACACATGGACAATATACACTAGGAAAAATGTCTTTTGAAAAAGTTATAAAAGTTCATTTTCTATAATTATCAATAATAAATTCAAGTCTAAATCACTTCTATTCAATCAAATACAAAAAATACCATTATATATCTGACAATAAACTACACTATAGTGTATGTTCAAAGTTATAGGAAAAAGTCATAGATTAGTATACAAGTATCACCCCTATTATTTTCAGTAAAAGAAACTAACAGACAAATGGCAAAATCTTACAACAGATTTTAATCCGTCTCTTGTTGCAACTGGCTTTCGGCTTTCATCTTTAGTAAGATGTATTGTGCTTTTCTTCTAATAAGGCATTTGTCACTGCCATTTTGTTTTATCCTAGGTATGTTTTTTTCCTTCAGGTACACAAAGATATCTTCATATTTATCTTGATGTATTTTAGTAATTGACTTAAGTTTTTGGCTTTAACTTTTTGGTCGTTTTGGCATTTATTTCCGCTCGACAATTTTTGGATGTTATTTTGGTTTTCCATATTTTTAGGCTTCGAACACAACTGATGAGACATTGTCGAAACGCGCGTATTGTAAACTACATTTGGTATCATAGTTTGTTATTAAGACTCTTTAGATTGATGTATATACAATGTGAAAAGTACTCGCCATGAAAGTGATTACTATTAAATGATAAGTTAAAAAAATCAATAGAACATGCAGTGTATTGATTTTTATTTTTGGAATTGATGCGTGGAATTGTTTATATTCCTTCATTAATTTTGCCTTTTTTAAACCCTCTGCTTACTTTATATATTAAAAATTATGTTTATATTTACATCAATTTTAGATTTGTATTCCTATTTCAATCTGAATATGGACAAATTTTCCTAGTTTAATTTGTCTGGAAATTTTTTTCTAGTAAATTTTGTCTGTTTAATTTTAAGTATAGCAGGAATCTTAAAGTTATATTTCATACACTTTATACCAATAAATGAAAATCTATTTCAAATCAACAATACTCAATGATATAATTTAACAGTGATAGACAAATTTTATAAGAATTATAAACCAGATTTATTTTACTAGTAAAATAATACCTGGTATATTTTTTCCTAAGTCAGGACATTAATTACTAGGAAAATTTGCAACCTTGGACGTATTTAACTAGGAAAATATGGCCTGAAGGGCAAATTTTACCAGGACAGTCTTATCATTTACACAAGCACAGAGCAGACAGTTATATCAAGGGATTAGAGATACTTGCAGGAAACTTTTTGTGAAGCACGTTATTACAAGCTAGTTGGCCTACAGGATATTATCCAGATGATAGCACTAAAAATCATCATAATGGCTGTTAGTTTTTCAAAAAAGTATATCAAAATGCTGCAATATTTAGCTGCAATGCAATGCTTAAGTAGCGGTTGTAATTTACTAAAACTTAGTGAATAAGTGTACTGGAATCAGGCTATTCAAAGAAAATAAACTATTCAGTACTTGTTAAACTAATTTATTCTTTTACATATTATGTTTTATTGATAATAACATTTCAACAATCTGTTGTTACTGACAAAAAATCAAGTAATGAAAGTGATCGGTATAAGTCTTTCCTGATATAGCCTAAAGTGAAAAATGATCTATTGATAAAACATGCATATAACGTAATGTTCAAAGGACATATAATGAAGAAAAATGCTGGCTAAGCAACAATTTGGTGACCAAATCCATTCTTTGCTGACCAAGGCTGAGATGGCAGTGAACATTTTTTATGTAGTTGGAGCTGTTCATTCGTTTATTTAGTCTTTCATTTATCTGATGAGATGTAAATAAATCTGTGTTTCAGTTATTCTTAAGGCGCCTAGTAGTCTCTGTGTACTTGGATGTGAAACTGCGAAATTTCTGCAGTAAAGTATACCGGAAAAAAATATCTGATTACAACAGGAATAACCAGAGCTGTGGCATATTCATTTTTCATATGTCACATCTCCGGTTATTCTTGGTTTACAGTTACCAAGGTTGGATTAAATATTAGATAATTTTGTCTCTTAAATCCGATCTTTGGGTCCACAAACTGCAGCTAGGTAGTGAGTGGTTGTCATTTGTAGGAATTTGTCTGTCGGTGGCGATAATTAGTTGCTGTCGTAAGTTTGCTGAACTATCTCAAGAGGAAATATTATATTTGAAGAATCTGTGAGCAGTATTTTGAAATTTTCTGGGATTGAATTTCTGACAGGCATGCAACACCTTTACGGATTGTAGTTGATGCAGGTTGTGGGTTAGGTTGTTTTATATTTATGGATACCTGCTAAAAGAAATTTTCATTCAGTCTTAAATTTATTAATAATTTATTAAATAACAATCTATGATACCAAATTTAGTGCACAATATGCGCATCTCGACAAACAATGCCCCACCAGTTCAGGAACTTAAACTTTAATTGAGTATTTGAGAAGTTTTGTTTCTTGCACGTAGTCATTTAGTGCTCTGTTGATTCTGTTTTTGTTTTTTTTTAACATTATACCAAAGCAGACTGTCCGATGCAGTTAAATTATAATGTATATTAAAATCATTTGTAGTTTTAATGGCATCAAAACGTAGTTAAATTTTCATTTTAATGGACTTCTGAATTGCAATACGTATAAAATTTGTTCTGATAATAGTTAAAAAATATAGGTTGTAAATGATGTTACTTCGAGAACTTATTTCTTTTGATTTGTTGTTCTTTGAAATGGATGAAATTATTTAGTTTGACATGTGGCATTCTAACTACCCACGCTAATACCAGTCTGTATACGATTGTGTATTATTATTTTTGCTTACCATAATAAATTATCGGTTTTCTTGAGCTCTTGCACTTTTCTGAATCCCAATCTCTCTTTTTTTCATCTAAATGCCGGCATCGTGCAAACCCCTTACTTTTAACACTGTTTACCATGTGATGCGCAGGTCAACTGAAATCTTAGTGTACAGTATTGCATTGATGAATTGATCTAATAAATCGGACTTTGGCAATTTCATCAAATTGGCATCTATATTGTGGCGTACAGTGTTAATTAAAGAAGGAGTCTGCACTCATTGATGATAATCCCTGACTTTAGTAGGGAAACTTGCAAGTCTTGTTAATTAAGGTTGGTGTTGGGTATGAGCCAGATTTGAACATACTAGTCTGATGTGTACAACTTGATGATCAATATTAGGTATAGTTAATGTAAAGCAAAGTTACCGAGGCCCCACTATCTCATATAAATAATATCATTTGAATTACATTAAATGTTACATACCGAACTGCAAACCGCATCCTGTTCATAAGTTATGCTAGAAAATAGATAGAAATATGTGTGTTATAAAAATGGACAATTTAAACATTCCATATTGCCAGATAAAAACAGAATAAGTCTATTATACAACAAGTATCTGTTACTATGGAAAATATAGCTGATTTTCAGTCCTTGAGAAGGAAAAAAAGGTAAGTTGGTCTTATGTCTTATCCCCGAGGATAAAAATATGGTTTACTCATCCCGAACTGCACCAAGGGTTAGACACATGCCCTAACCGATACATTTCAGACCAATCTATTCTGTCATATGTCACAGAGTTGAAACGTCCTGAAATGAATTCATCCGCTGAAACACTGAAATGTTACAAACATCAAGCGTGTTTTTGCAATACATACTGTAACGTTGTCTTCACTGTTACGCAAAAAGAGAAAATAGCAATAATAATTAAAGATCCATACTGCCTGTTTAGAAACACCAGCTTCAAGAGAACAATGTTTAATTCTCTTAAAACAGTATTTCAGATTAATCGTACTTACTAATTTTACACAGAAGTGTTTTCAATAAAGTTATAGTATGCTGAGGGCTGTGGAAGACATTTATTTCAAGATGTGTATGTCGAAACAGGTATGTAGAATAAGCCGTTCCCATATCTCTCAGATCATAATATATTACGCCTGTTCTGTAGACAATGGCCATAGCATCAAAATTATCCTCCATGCCATGATAGTTTACTGTTATGTGACATTAGGATCATTAAGTTGCAGTGCGAATTTGATATAGCCCGTTTCATAGGATTAAAATTTCACTTCAGACAATTTATGATGAAAACTGGTGATAATTAGAATGTGGTATAATTAGCATACTGATACAGATATGTAGAAAAGAAAAACAATATTTTACTTCAGAAATTACAAATTCTAATTTTAAAACAATTTAGTTCCTTTTTATATGTTAAGAATGAAATCGAATAAAAAAGCATATATTATTTTTTTTAATTGCGAATAGAATATTCATTCATACAAAAACAGCTGATAATTTTGAAAAAAAAGACATGTGCCATTCATATTAAACATCTCATGAAAAATAGCAATCATCATTTCCTGAAATATTACTAGTTTAATAGCAATTTTCATCTTAATTACAAAATTAAAATACCTCTGACAAAAACCAATACAGGTACAGAAAATACAGCATAGTACTTTAATTACGCCAGAAGTTTCAGATATCTTCCTGGCATTGAGGTTATAGTATCATATGTATAACAAAACCAAAGAAAAATCATTTAAAATAGGACCACGATAAAATATATTTTTCGTCCGAAAATAAATCTTGTCTTTTCTATACAAAAGCAACAAACAGAGTAGTAGGATTGAGGCATTCGCTACATTTTGTTCATAAATTGCAAGCCGTGTTCAGATATGGTACATAGATACATACCTGTATATAATTTCTATCGAACTATAAATATATGAGAAACAGCTAAGTCCACCGGTATGAAATTTTCTTCCTTCCCCTGGAAAGGAAATAAACAATACGTGTCGTTTTTTACATGTAGCGAGACTCAATAAACAAATACCCTCCATATGCCTTATATACTACCTAAGAATGAAGTACGTGGGCTTGCTCGATTACTAAAAAAGTAGCTGAACTTTCAGTACCGAAAAGAAATGAATGTATTTTCTACCAACACTTCGTACGTCCGAAAATAAATCTTGTCCTTTCTATACAAGTAACAATAAACAAAGTAATAGGATTTAGTCACTCGCTACATTTCGAAGGTACAAAGAAAATAGGGTGTCCTCGATATACCCGTTCTTCAATTTATAAGTGGCTCATCTGCCATGTACTCGTAACAATCTATCAGGTACCTGGTTGCTTGTCGCTGCTGAAACCCTCCGCTGTGCAAACTATGTAAACAATATTTAGATTTATCGACTCCAATAGCAACCAAAGTACCTAACAGAATCTCGCGAGCCCTTATATAAGACAATGGGAAAAACCGATTGGATATCTTGACCTTCACCTCGAAATTGACTCTAAAGGAAGACTACAAACAAAACTCTACGACAAGCGTGATGACTTCACGTTTCCAATTGTCAACTTCCCATTCCTCTGTA
>JAOXYJ010062178.1:0-11876 GCA_028566555.1 Lithophaga nigra
AAATGCAATTTCTTGACGAGAAAATCAGGTTTTAGTAAATCCCGTCGTTAATCGGTATTGTTTATATCTATAAAATAATTTCTTTTCTTGGGGAAATGGTTTTTTTTCTAACGATAGTCATACTTTTTCTTATGAAAAATTTACAAAAATACATGCCGTTACTATTTAATTTTCATTGCAGCGAGATTCAATCCTCGCAACATGAAAAAAAAAGGATCCCGGCCCAGTTCAAGATTCATCATTTTATAGCGAGATTCATAGTTTTTAATCAACGAGAATCGATTATCGAGCGAAAAACTGTGTTCCTCGGTTGAGAATGAAATCTAGTTAGATGAAAAATTGGATCCACATTGAGATCCAAAGTTTTATAGCGAGAAACCGGGTTTCTTGTTCGAGAATCGATTCTCGTTAAAACAATACAAGTATGAATCTCGATGTCGTACGGGAAAATATGTTTCTCGCCGAGAATCAATTCTCGTTCAAAACTATGAATCTCGTTCGGGAAAATATGTTTCTCGTCGAGAATAGATTCTCGTAAATAACTATGAATCTAGTTCGAGAAACTATGTTTCTCGCCGAGAATCACTTCTCGTAGAAATAAAAAATGGATCTCGATCGGGATTACTAGTTAAAATGTATAAAGTGTCATACTGGTTATAGTTCGTGTGAAAGGTGTATAATCAGGGGTTACTACAAGAGTAATAGGGTGGTATTTTACTCAACTAGTGATTTTTCAAAACGTACCAATGAGGATTTTTGTCAACAAAATTATGAAGATCATCAGTTGGGAAGGTCCCCTCTAAGTGACAATGACATTAATTGCATTGAAGACTTTTATTTAGACTATATGCACCTGGTATGTCTTGGTGTAGTTAAACGTATTTTAGTGTACTTGAAAAATGGACCAAAGGAATGCCAGCTCTCTTCTTGGCAAGTAAGTCAAATTTCGGATGCACTTTTGGAACTCAATGGTCTTTTTCCATCTGAATTTGTTAGACAACCTAGATCATTATATGAACTTGAGCGACGGAAGGCCACTGAATTTCGTCAATTTCTTTTGTACAGTGGCTCTGTAGTTCTCAAAAAGGTAGTTCCTGAAAAGTTATATGAACATTTTCTAACATTGGCTGTTCCTGTGTCGATTTTACTCGACTCAAATGATGAAAAAAGAATAGCCTACCTGAACTATGCTAAACAGTTGTTGCAATATTTTGTATACAATTGCAAGGATGTGTACACAGACATTTTTGTTTTATACAATGTCCATAGCTTAGTGCATTTGACAGATGATGTGGAGCACTTTATTGCTCTCTTAATAGGATCTCTGCATTTCCTTTCGAGAATCATCTTCAGGGAATAAAGAGACCAGTAAGGAATGCAAAAAATCCATTGGTTCAAGTTTCAAAAAGGCTGACTGAAATCAACACTTTCCAACAAAAAGTTGAATCCGCCAATGCAAGGAACCAGATTGCTTTTATATCAACCCGAAAAAAAAGATAAATGCTTCTTGTTACAAAACGAAGACTGCATTTGTTAAAGAAAAACTGTCTGATGTAAATCTTGTATGCGACATTATAAAACAGAGAGATGCAAAGGATTTCGTTGATAAACCATGTGGATCAAAATTGATAAACATTCTATATGTGGATAAAAGGACACGCTCAACCAGAAAATTGTTGGAAAGATCTGAACTTTCCAGGAAAGTTGTAAACATACCACACTCATCAGGATATGTTTTATTTCCTCTTCTTCATGGCGTGGAAAGACGAATTTAAGAGCTTGAAAAGGTATAGATTAAAGATGTAGTAATATTTAAATATAAGATAAAACAAAATTAAATTCTTGGTTCGGCGGGGAAACATTTTTCGTAACATTTTTCTCAGCTACTACAAATTGCAGGCTCTTGATATTTAGTATGGAACTTCAGTATGAGGTCCCATATCATGGGATTCAATTTCAGCACTTCTACTTCCTGATTAACGAAATCCAGCTTTTCTGTCTTTGACCAATTTTCTTTCCATTTCCTGCAAAGATTGGAGAATCTTTTTGAAAATTTGCAACTTTTGTTAAGTACATGATACATTTGTATAATCATGATGATATACATGTAGGTAAAGTTTGATTTTCTGCTACATTTTTGTAATTACAAACACCAAAACTTTTGAAAGAGTATATGTACTATTTTCAAATTCTGCTATTTTAATTTTTTTGAGGGGATTCTGTGTATGTACATTTGGGGAAATATTTTGCATACGGTGAATCAGCATGCTCAGTCTTTGTCTTGATTGCTTCATGTTAGATGTATGTGAATTTGTTTTTACTTATTAATAAGCCAACAGCTGTCTGGTATATACAGTACATGTAACTGTAGGACCAAAAAATATAAATTGTACGTCTGTTTAAGACTACATTGTACATTGAGTGAAAAAAAGGTACAAATGTAGGTAGACAAATAATATTATTGTCCCCTGCCTTCGCGAAAGCGGGGGACTATAAAATTCGGCTTTCCGTCCGTCATTCGGAAATTGGTTTCTTGAGCATAATTTTTAAACATATTGATAGGATTTCCTGAAACTTATACAGTTGAAAGCTGATGTAAGGAAGACACCTATTGATTCTGGGATCAGTAGGTCAAAGGTTAAGGTCACAATTGAAATATAATTTTTGAGCTGAAAATTGGAATTTTTGTTGCAAGGTGGGGGACCTGGAGGTTATTATTTTTTTTAGGATAACCTTAATAAAGTTAAACAGACATACAATATTGTATTTTTTTGGCCTAGAATGCATGATCGTATGTAAATGTAATTTTTTATGATCACTTGGTCACTTGGCCTAAAAAGCAATGATAGCTTTTACCATCGTCCTTTGTCCTTAAAAAATCTTGAGACGTCTTCTCTGAAACGACCAAACAGATTGTGATGAAACTGCAAAATGTTAGCCACAATCATCCTTGGTACAAAATGATGTATGTCCACGTTGTTCACTTCACACATTTTAGTTAGACTTATAGTTAAAAACAGACCCTTGTGTATGATATGACTTTAGTCAGCACTTATTGATTTGCAAATTGCCATATCAATTTTTTTGGATTGAGTAATTATATTCCAGAATGTGGACCAGGGCAGTTTGGGCAGAGGGAGATTCAGAAGTTGAACTGACCGTTCCAGATGTATGGGTTAACAAAATTTACAAGTTTGTGCGCTGGCCTCCGGTTGCAAACGCGGAGAAATACTTAAAGGAACAGAGGAAACCAACAGATAAATGGAGGAAGTTCCCTCTCCTTAAAGTAAACATAGAATCTGGTAAGCACTTATGTACATGTACATTGTACATCAAAATGGTATGACATCTACATCGTATTTTACAATTGCAATCTTGGCGAAACAGATTTTGGATCTGCATAACTGAATTGCATATTTCAACATTTGTTCAACCAAATCATCCAAAACGTTTTTGCTGGACAGGTTCGTAGGACAGACACATTCCCCCATTTCTGCAATTTAGTGTTTTTATGCCCCTATGACAATAGTGAAAGGGGGAATGTAAATTTACCCTTTTCTCTCTGCATATCCCTCCTGATCTTGGTTAATTTGTGTGGTTGAGATCCATTTCTCACGTACTACTGACATGGTATGGCAATGATACTTGGTAAATATGTACATCATAGTTAGTATAACAGTGACAGTTATTATTAAGGTCATAGGGAAATATATAAAGTGAAGCTTCATTCGCTCGAACTGCAATGGCTCGAACACCATGGATGTCTCGAACCTGTTTTTCTGTCCCTTCAATCAAGTTTGAACATAATTCAACTCTGATAGCTCGAACACCTATCTAGCTCGAACTTTTTTCTTCGGTCCCTTGAGTGTTCGAGCCATCGAAATTCGACTGTATGTCATTACAGTGCTTCAGTCACTTTTTGACAATAGTAAAACATTGTTATATATTAAAATATTATAGAAAGGCAATGTCATGTTTGAAAATGTAGACTTTTTCCTTTTACTTTATAGAAAGTTATGATGTATGTGAAGGATGTGAAATGACACAAAGTGAAGATTCAGAAGACCCAGAAAAGGACCCACTACCAAATCGAGTCTGTGAAAAAAAGATATCAAGACTTAGTTGGTGAGTTGCCTCTTTTTTTCCCAACAATCTTGTCCGAAACCACATGCTTGATAGAACTGTTATGTTGTCACAATGTTTCTAAGATGGTCCTCTATCAAGTTTATACTTTTGGTGCCGATCAGAAATGCAAGATGGCCGCCACCGCGGACAAAGTTAACAGAGAATTCAATGGGAAATGTTAAAAGTTATTTTGTCTGAAACCACATTAGAGAATGGAAGCAAACTTGTCAAATATGTTCATTGGATGGTTTTCTACAACTTTAACTTTTGGTGCCAATCGGAAATTCAGCATGGCTGCCAGGGCAAATAATGTGTTCTGATTGGCTGAAATTTCAGCAATCTTCCTGTCAGAAACCACTTGGTCAGTATAACTGTTATGTTGTCACTTAGATGGTCCTCTTTCAAATTTTTACTTTTGGTGTCGATCGGAAATCCAAGATGGCCACCACCGCTGGACAAAGTTAACATAGGATTCAATGGGAAATTTCGAAAAAGTCTTTTTTGTCTGAAACCACATTAAAGATTAGAAGCAAACTTGATGGATCATTCACTGGATGGTTATCTACAAAACTTATACTTTTGGTGCCAATTGGAAATTCAGCATGGCTACCAGGGAAAATAATGTGTTCTGATTGTCTTGTCAGAAACAATTTTGCCTATCTAGGTAAAATCAGGTGAGCCTCTAGTTAGATCACCAATATTCTACTCAGAAAAAAACTGTCTACCAGCACTTTCAGTGCTTTGATTACATATATTAGAAAATTGTTGGTTTTAGCGCGCCCACTCGAAGAGTGGGGGCTAATGCAGTCGCCCCGGCGTCCGCGTTCCACTTGGGCAAAGTTTCTGGACTAGTTTGTATATGGGTCTATTCTTGCTTCTAGAATGAAACAGGATAACAAATTAAATTGTTTTTATTGTTATTAGCACATGATGGACGGATTTAAGCAAAAATATTTGGAATTTTTAATAAAATTTTCGTCGTTTTTCACATATATATTTGGACTTAGTCAATTTTTAGGGCATAGTTTTTGGACTAGTTTACATATGGGTCTATTATTGCTTCTAGAAAGAAACAGGATGACAAATTAAACTGTTTTTAATGTTATTAGCACATGACAGACTAATTTAAGCAAAAATATTTGGAATTTTTAATCAAATTTTCATTGTTTTTCATATTTTTGGGGTCAATTTTCACCCCTTTCATATCAGCAATCTGTAATAATCTTAGAAATTGTTGCGATCCCCACCCCTAAACCATATATTTTCTTATGCATGATGACAAGACGGGTTGAATGCAGTAATGTTGAATCTCTGGGGGTTCATCCCCACCCCCTTCACATCAGTAACTTTAAATTATCTTAGAAATGGTTGAGATCCCCACCCCTAAACCAGATATTTTCTTTTTGATGATGACAAGATGAATTGAATGCATTATTGTGAATCCCGGGGGTTCTTCCCCACCCCCTTCATATCAGAATCCTTTAATAATCTTAGAAATGGTTGAGATCCCCACCCCTTAACCATATATTTTCTTATTCATGATGACAAGACGATTTGAATGCAATGTATGTCTAGTCCCACAGTTCATCCCCACCCTCTTCATATCAGCAACCTTTAATTGTCTTAAAAATGATTGAGATCCCCTCCCCTAAACCATATATTTTCTTATTCATGATGACAATATGAGCTTAATGCAATATATATCTAATCCCTGGGGGTTAATCCCCACCAGAGATGGTTCAGATCCCCACCCCTAACCCATATATTTTCTTATTCATGATGGCAAGATGAGTGCAGTGCAATGTATGGGTAATCTCTTGGGGCATAAAACCAAAAAATGAATGGGAGACATATGTTTTAGTTTACTAAAACAGATCCCCCTTGTTTTTTTTAGTCCACATTGTATTCTGAATATATGTTAAGTGGGTGCGCTTGGCTGTCATTCCGACAGCACATATCACTTGTTTTTTAAAATATTTTGGATTATGGAATTTTCCCACAGGCAGCAGGAAAAAAAAATCCAGAAAATTTTAGAAAAGATATGATTTTTTTGAAATTTATACAATTTGTATTTAACCTCACTCAATATTACAACAGGCAGCGACAAAAAAATTAAAAAAAAAAAATTCAGTTTTTTTAGAAATCTCAGTGGTGAATCCATAGTCCAAGTTATTTAAAAAAGGCCACACTTATTCATTTTTATCCCTGGACTTGGAAGAATTGTTGGATACAGTTATTACATGGTGATCCTACCATCCGCAGTCATTCAGTTGAATAACTGCAACAAATCATTGAACCAGCAACTGACACATGTATACGGTTGAAAAGATTATGAATGCTTTTGCAGGTTTTCAATTCAGTACACATGTACTACTAAAAAAGTCGAAGGCACTTGTTTCTATCCACATATATATTTTGTTGACATGAATAATGAATGAAAGGAGCTTTTAGCATCCTTAACTACCTTATCGGTCTTACATGTGTTTTTATATAGATAGTAAATATATGTGGATAGAGACAAGTACCTGCAAAAAAAGTGAAATTTTTTTATATTTCAATCCATTTTTCTTCACAATTACATTTGAATATGGATCAAGAAAGATAACTCTTAGATGTCCATATAGAGGAAGAATAATTGAAATACGTCATTTATATGTACTGGTTTTCTGTTAAGATATTATCTTCCCCTAATAATACAAATGTTATTTTAAATTCTTACTTTGATAACATAAATGCAGTTTTTAAAAGATATTACCTTCATCCAAATTAAAAAAACCCATAGAGCTAGTGTTTTACATAAAAGATGTCATAGAAATTGACTTCCAAGGAAGGATACATTTTCATTTTTTATTAAGTGTCAAAGAAAGATACTTCGTGATTTTATTCATTTTTTATTTAAGTATTTATTTTTTATTTTATTTATTTTTATTTTACTTTAACATATTTTTTTCCAGTTTTTGGGTGTTAGAAATTTACCTTGAACTCTAAAAAACCCAGATATTACCATATACATGTTGTTTTAGCTTCACTTCCATATCATATTCAATTCATATACATTCTATTTTGCTGTTGCATTTGTAATTATTGTATAACATTAATTTATTATACTCCAGGAATTATCACTTATATTTATGCATTTCAAAAATATGAACATTTGGAAAACATCACTCTTGATGCTTTTATCATCATGTATCGGCCTTCAGTCGAATAAACTAGTACAAAAGAATTTTTAACCCTCTAATGCCCAGCCTGATTTCTGAACATTATTCATTTTTGTAATTTTGCAAAGTTATGTAAATGAGATGTAAATAAGTTGAATTTTCATCTGTAAATTTAGGAAGAAGTAATTGCTTAAAGGGATGGGAGAGAGGGATGTTAGAGATGGGGTGGAGGGGGAGGCTTGTGGGCCAAAGTCCCCGCCCACATCAATTTGTCACTTTTGTACGTGTAGGCAAATTTTTATGCAAAAGTTGCCATGGAAACCTAACAGATTTGTATATTGTGTCATGGGACAAGAATACAGACCGGACACACCTGTTTCTTTTCAATGCAAAATGAAAGTGATCGTGACAGAACTGTTGTTTCCAAGGCTATTTATGGAACGCCTTTAGTGCCAGAAATGACATTTGTTGTCATTTTTACCATTAAATTTCATTCTGAAATTCCCCCAAAATTTTAAAAAATATTCCGTTTGTCCTTGTTTTCAGTCTTGTCATTCATCTTTCATCTGAATGCGTCAGTATGGTCAAAAGGAGGAAAATCCACATTACAGGTGAATTATCAGTAAACTACCCATCCAAAAAATGTTATTTTTCACTCATTTTGATTAGCACTGAGTATTTAAGCTGCCCAAAATGGAAAAAAGTTGGAGCTAACTGGTCCTTTTATTTATGTGAACATTGACAAACTATCTGGCTGTGAGACTTTCTAAATAAATTACATCAGAATATGTATAGGAGGCCACAAAGGCCACAAACCAGAGTTGAGGAGCACGTATCTTATATGATACACGGGGCACCTGAGGGTTAATTTTTCAATCCAGTTTTCTGGAGTTTACTTCTGAATATTGGTCAAGAAAGATAACTCTCGAATATTTAAAATGTAATTTGTATTATGTACATTTAATATGAAGATATCAGACATACATTTTGATTTACAGATAATGTTGAATCTGTTGAACATGAATATATGCTTCAAAGTCCACATTTTCATTGGAAATGCATATTATAATTGTTTATGAGGTTTATGAGAAATTAAAAATAAATTTAACATCATTCACTGTATTGGTATTATTTAATGGCACAGTAGAATTAATCAGTTACCTGTAATACAGTGGCACCCGTTTTATTCTGTTATTTCTTTTTTTCACCAGTTTTAATTTGCTTTGAAGTAATAGGTGATTTGCCAATTCCAGACATGACTCTGAATTTTTTTTTTCAATAGTCGTTTGTGCTAAGTCAATAGAAAGAACATACATGTTTGTATATAATTTGCTTGTAATGTATAATAAATAAATTTAAATATTGTGATTACTTCTGAATTTTGTGTTTGCAATAAAATTATCATATACAAAGCCTGAAATATTTATATATTACGAGCAAATTATATACAGAATTAGTGTGACTCTGCTTCGGCATGAAACTGGTATGTCTCACTAAGGGAAATAACTCTTGCAATAAAAATATAATTTTAAAGTCAAGTCTGGAATCGGGCTGTAATTGGCAAATGGTCTATTACGTGTTCAAATTATTCGAGATAGATTTAGCTTATTATTATTATGGAAGGACAGTATTTACCTTGAGTTTTCCAAATTTGAGGAAATCAGTTCTGTATAGTGGAAGTGAGTGAACTGATGAGCTTTTTCCAGTCTTTGTTCTTTCCCTTACCAAGTAATTGTCATTTAACTTCAAGTTAAATGAATTTTAAATTTTATCTATGAACTGGGAGGCTACACATGTATATTAAAAAAGTAAACTCTCTTATATCAGAAATATAATCAGATGAAATTATCCTATTATTTTGAATTTAATTGAAATTAATCTTCATTACATTTTTCGTTATATGCAGAATAAAATCAAATTTAATTAAATTTACTCCAGTTAAATTTGCAATTAAAAACTATAATTTATGTATTTATTCAAAGTTTAACTAAATTTAATTACAGTTAAACTTGTTCAACTAAAAATTTAATTCAGAATGTTCAGACATTATATTCCGAATTTAAATAAATAAAATCAAGCTTATATCATTTCAACTGGAAATTTAATTCTTGCATAAAGTGTTTTAAATTTGTAGTAAAATCGAAAATAAATCAGGCTTAGACAAATTAAACTTGAAATTTAATTTATGAAGTAAGACGAAATAAACTATGATTAAATGCGGAAGTTTAATCATACCATTAAATTCCTGTTAAACCATGATGAAATTTGAAATTTAATAGTGAATTAAACTGGACTTATATTTTTAAATTTTGAATTTAATATCGATTTATCATTAGTTTAATTCCCAATTAAATGTGAACTTTCGTGCAGTGCTTGAACGTTGTTAGATCATGATTTGGAAATATATGTTAGAAGAAACTCCTGTGAATTAAAATTTGAAAAGTTCATACCTTTGAACTTGAAGAAATTTGTCAAAAATCATAATAAGTCTTCTGATATTATGCATTGTTTTAAAAAGTTTTGCAATTTCTTTGATTCAGTGTTTTCTCATAATATTCTCCATAGTGTGCAGTGTTAAACTATTTTCCACAGCCAGCTTGTATCAGTAAAAATTTGTTTTTGTTGAGAACTATCCGAGGAACGGGTTTGCAAAGGAAACTTTTCACTGGCATCCTCCGCAATTTTTGAGAGGATTTTTGAAGATAATTTTAATAGGGTTCAATATTAATTTCGTAGCGATAATCTTGTATTTTGGACTTTGCAGTAAATCTAAAGAAAATTGCTACAAAGAAACGTTTGCCTTTTCGTAATGAGGTTTCAGCCCATAGTGTCAATGTTCATATTCAACAGAGACAAATAACTTTATCAAGTTTAAGGGGCAAAATAGACGGTTTAAAATCGATTTGATCCGCTTACAGTGCAACTATATTGACACTACTTAATTATTATGATCAGCATATTAAAAAATGGAAATATATTAAAATATGCATTTTTAAATATGGAGGGTGTTGTTTATAAAAATGAAGAGTGTATAGACCTTAAATAAAATATTTTAAATTTTCAGTGGTGTAATAAAAGCGCCAGACCATCAAATTTATGATTCAAGAAACTGCAACAAAGTTTTAGGAAACCTTAGCTGCATCTTATGATGTGTCTTACTTAACTAATCAATAGAAAACGGAGGGTTGTAAGATCATAACAATACCCCTAACATGATGACTACAATTTTTCCAATCGTGAACTCTCTTTTTCTGCGTGGCAATTTAACAGCGTAACTGCAGTTTCACATATAATCTGTTAGGCTAGAGCGTTTTCACTTTCTACAAAGAATATCATTACTATCACAAAATCTATTCAGTTATGGCAACATCAAGCCCAAATATAAGATCTTTCTTATTATTTTAGATGTTTGTCATCAAAAGTTGTCGACAGTGTCCATATTACAGATTATTTTGACCGTTTTTTTCTATTGTAAGATACGTTTCTCACTGAATAATCCTACTTTGACGCCTTTTTTACCAGTCTGAAACCACAGGCGACAAAAATCTCATTTATCATTTCTACACTTATTTTGTGCAAATAATCATTATTAAGTTATTATTTCAGAATGATCAGTTACACCGGGCAATATGACGGTTGCCACATATAGAGCATGCTCACCCCTTCGTATCCCCTGACGTCGCTTCCGGTTTGTATGGTACATCCATTTTTCTAGCTTTAGCCTTCAATGTTGTATCTGCGCTTGATTTCATTATTGCATTTGTTTTTAACTCCTTGTCGTTTGCCCCTATTTTGCAAAATAGTTACATCGAACATCGCATACGGTGAGCTGTTTATTTTTTATTTGTATGGAGTTATAAACCTATCTTTGACCTCGCTGGTAAAACTGATACATCAGCTTTCATTTCTAGTACGGTTCCATATTTTTCCTTAGCAGTGGTTGCTATGGTAATTATATTTCGAAGAACTAAAAGCTAAAAATGGGTAATATTTTTACCCTCACAATAAAGTGATTGACATGAAAATAAGATCTGACATTGAAATAGGCTCCTTTGTTTATGAATTATGATGCTACATAATTTTGCAAAATAATAACGAAAAAATTGCAATTACATAATATTTAAGTTCTTGCCAAGCAACACAGAAAACAGTGAAAAAGCACACATTCGTGAATCATTCATCTAAAGTGTTATTTTAAGAATCATTGCCCATGAATTTTATCTTTCTTGCCATTCCAGAGTTCTAGTAGTTTTTATACACGCCCGGGAAACCAGATGGTCTCAACCAAATGATGAGTCGGCAAAACGGTATATGCAACTTCCTGTTGAGACTATCTGGCACGACAAAATTTGGAAAATACCACATGGTAAGTCAGTTTTCAGTTTTTATCTCAGTTTTAATTATTTTTTTGCACAATCGGAGAATGTCATGCCCTTGAGAAATGAATAACAACCATTTTCCAGTTTTTGGTTTTGCAAAAAACTTTATTTGACCGCTGAATCACTTTTCGCCTGCAGACCAACGAGGTCCGACTAGGTATTTCAACATAAAGTTGGAGTGATTTAGTTCATTACAGAGTTCTAAACCTAA
>JAOXYJ010062288.1:0-11874 GCA_028566555.1 Lithophaga nigra
AAAAAAAAAAACAAACTTAAAACGTGTTCCTCTTTAAGAAGTTTGACCAATTAACTAAAATATCAAAATCAAAACACATTTAACAATTTTAGCTTTTTTTTTTAGAACTTTAATCTTAAAAACGTTTGAATGTTTTAGATGTTATATTTCTGATTAAAATGTTAAATTATCAAAACAGTGAAACCAGTTTAAACATTTAAAATCTTAAATATTTAACCAAAATTTCCAAATGTCAAAAGAATACTTCAATGTTTAAGAATTAAATGTTTTTGACTTTTTATAATTTTAGATTTATTCTTGGTTTAAATTCTATAAATATAAAAATCCCTAATTTTTAAAAATATTTGAATTGCAATTGTTTAAGTGATAACGGACAGATCACTCATTCGAACTAACCTATGTAAGGTAATATGTGTTAAAATAATAACAGAATAGTGTTTGGGAAAAGACGTGACATCATGAAAACCAGATCTCCTCAGATGCCGATGACAAGCGACCCATTTACATCCGCAAATATTTGTGGCTATATAAAATTATTGCTCTTTTGATTGCACAATGCACGAAGAATGCATTTTTATACGGAAGTTTTTATGAATCTGCACATTCCTTGTTTTCAGGTTAAGCTAACAAATTATTGTTATTACAAAAAATGAATGATTTCAAATAGTTTGAATGCCTTTCCACATTTTGTATATTTTTCAAACTTGATATAGATACATTTACACTAACATTCAAATAAGATCCGTTTTATGTTAACTTCCATGATAGCTTGATACAATTACATTTACAGTAACGTTCAAGTAAGACTTGTTTTTTGTTAACTTCCAAGTTAACTTGATATATACATTTGCAACGTTCGAATAAAACTCGTTTTATGTCAATTTCCAAGTTATCTCGAGCCGGACATTATGACATGTTTCCAAGGTAAATTGAATAGGAGGTCTGCATCTATCCGAACACACACTAATTCTTCTGGGTTTATTAAAATACAATGCTAAGACGTTTATTTAAAAATTTGAGAACTTTGTTTGTCCGAATATAAAAGAATTTTTGTTCTGAATTTCAAATTGAAATTCCCCACAGACCGTAATGTAATTTTAAACAACCTTTTCACAATACAAAATTTTTAGTCATGAATAACCCATCGTTTATGACTATTATTTGCTTTCCAGTTGGATATTTTCTCTAGCTTATTAAAGAAGAAAGATGTACTAAAACGATACAAATATGAAAAAATTTTAGCAATCAATCTAAGGTTATATTTTGTAAGAAGAAATACGCCTCTAAACAGTCGAAATGCTTCCTTAAGTCAGAAAAATAACATAGAGGGGTAATGAGAAAAATTTATTTCAAGTAAATCGAGAATTTTAACTTGGCAAAAACTAGATTTTCAATGATATATGACAACCTTTATGACCTGATCCAGGTAAAAAGATATCTTCGTTTCTCGTGGCAAATTTCGTTGGTCCTACGTTTAGTGATCCCATGTAAAAATGGCTTTAAAATTATCGTGTCTGCACCAGCAAGTTTCTCCAGAATTATTAACAACGTATGATACATATGATAAAATACACTATCTTCCGCCAAATTATTTACCGTTCATATCAATCATCTGTAAATCACAAATGTCACTGCAAGGCAACGACCGGGACATTTTACCAGGAGTGGTACCCCACTTGAGACACCTCTCGCCATTAGCTCCAAGTTCAAGGTATACCTCATGGTCCCATCCTCGCTTTGTTTGCTTCATAAACACATCTGAAAAAGAATATAAAAGTTGCATTTCTTTGTGTCCAAAGGAGACACAACGCGCATCATTAAATCTAAAATATACACAAAGGTTCTATTTAACGTTAGACTGTATATTGCTAGCTGAGATCAATAGTTAGTCTACGTATAAGGAGGGGCATTAACGTGCGGACCTGACTGCTAGAATTATTGCTTTAATACTGGCTTTGATCGAAGTTTGTTTAAATTAATTCATCCGTAGAAGTGTCTATATATTACTCATGCAAAGTTGATAACTTGATAAACGTAAATTAGTCCTTCTTATCTGAAATTTTTATACTTGCGACAGCTCTATTCAAAACATTTATCAAAATTATGTAATAACAATCTACGACACCAACTGTATATAACTATATATAATTCTATGCAAAATATTATTTTTCTATTATGGAGGATGGAGTATGCAAACAGTACTCACAGACCACTATCACAGCAACATTATTAAACGTTTACTACTACTAAATAATGTGTGGCACATTGATACCATGTGCATATTTACTCGCCAGACAGTTAAATGTATGACACATCAATTTTGTGCCCGGCACAGATTTACCTAACAAACTGTGAAATATCTGGCACATCGAAAATTTGTATAGAACAGATTATTCAACAGAGTAAAATGTGTTATACATTCATACGTCCGGAACACACTTTTCCAAAACATAACGTTCTTTGGAAAACGTACTCATTTCATATGTTTTGTAAAATAGTTTGAGCTTTTGAAAGTTATTTCACCTTTATAAATGAATTAGTCTTTTTAATATTTTACCATAAAACATTATTATATTTTGAAAAAATGAAAGAAATACATATATATAGAATTTTTTCGTTTCTGATTGCCTTCTTCGGATGAGAAATGGTGCTTACTTGAAACATCCAAAATGAATTACCAGAAAATGGATTTTCATATTTAAAATTATAAATTGTAAATACTTACTTCCATTCTTAGGTGCACTTCTAACTGATGTGCTGGTCAGTGGTGCATCTACCATTGGTGAAGATACATTGTAAGACGTCATTTCCTCTAATGTTACACCCGGATTAGCGACCAGCCTCTCGATCATCATCACCATGAAGCTTAGAAGACTGTCTGCTCTGTCTTGGTCAATTATCAAAGTACTACAACCTAACTCTAATTCAAGTTTCTTGGACAGTGCATCGTTCCATATGTAGAAGATTGTCTCGTTATAATAGTTACCGACCTGCAATTTTTTTACCTTGAGAGGAGCACGCTTTCCATTATGAATGGCAAGAGATGATATCTTTCCTGTTTCTTCCATAACTATCTGGTGCCGGAATATTTCATTTACAGGATGACTGTTTACTTCAGATATTATATCCATAAATGGCATGTAACCATATTCTAACGACTCTATTATCTTCCTTCTGTTTCTTTGGAGAATTTCTGCTACCTGCACAGCACTGTCATTCAGTTCTAGAAATAAAGGTATTCGGTTTGTAAAGCGGTTGGCCTCGTTTTTCATATCCGGGAAAAACATACGGCAATCGACTGTTGTCATAATAGAGATCGTAGGCTGTTTTAGTTCCACATGCAGAAGAATTTGGAACATAGTTGTGAAAAATTGGAACAGCGTACATTTGTTAGACTCCAAGACTGGTTTTAAATCTGTAACTAGTTTTTTGGGAATTTCAATTCTTGTGAATTCAAAAAAATTCGGATCTGTCGTTATATCACCAGTATTTGTTAGAGACATTGGTTGCAAATTGTCAGGAATAATTTCGGCCCAAAATTCACGCAGTTCCTTTTCATCGTCAATCAATCGCCGTTCTATATGGACTGCTATGTCTATTCTTTCGACTGGCTCCCCAGCGGAAACATCTGGTTTTAAATCTTTCATTATCATTGATATGGAATTCAAGTCAAGAGCAAGATGATTAAATAAAAATCGGATGATTGCACGCCTACCCTTCTTGGCATAGAAAACTCTCATTGGCAAGTCTTGAGCAGGATCAAATAAATAATCATCAACATTTGGTGGGTGTCGTGTTTTATGTTGTAACATCGATTTAGGTACGATCCGGAAGTCTACATCAATTTTGTCTGGATCCAAGATGACTCGCTTGACTCCATATCTGATATCATCATGGCCAGGAATAAAAAGAGTTCGCAGTGCGGGATATTTAACGTGTATTTTCTCTATAAGAGGTTGCCAGTACTCAGGCATAGCTATCACGCTATCAACTATTACATCACCAAACATGTATAAGGACGGGTCATACTTGTTGCGTAGATATCCGTTGTAGGCTCTTTTTTCGTATGGCGTCATTGAATCATGAACAGAAGGATCAATTTCTTTTTGTTTAGGCTCTTCTTCTCCACCACCATTTTCCAGGGTGTTATTAATGGAGTCGGCTAGTGTCTGAATGGTTGTACCGTCTGTAAGTAGCATGACAAGTGAGATTTTCACATGCATTACCTTGAGAACGGTTTGTGCAAAGGTCATGGCCAACATTGAATCTACCCCAAGTGCCGATATCAAAGTTTCCTCATTCAACAGAGACTGCTCTACACCAAAAACTTCACTTGCAAGGATAATCAATGCTTTGATTATTGCTGCCATCCTTTCTTCTCGTGAAATCGACATAATTTCGTTTAGATCAAAGTTCAACTGAACCGCATTTCGTTTTTCTTTCCTCTGTTCTAAAATTTTGTCAACAAATCCTCTAAATCTGTGTTTAACTAGGAACATTTCTTCAGATTCTAGCCCTGATGCTATTATATCCCAGTCAAATGTTCCATAGGTGACCTGTGGACTGTTATTTTTCAGAACCTCTATAAAGCTTCTTCTAATAGTTGGTATGCTTAAGGAGAAAAGACCCCGTCTTTGTAAGATCTGTTCCAGGCTGTCATCATTAATTGCCATTCCTACTTTTAAAGGACCCCAGTTTATACTCTGTCCACTGAGCCCTAAGTTTCTTCGATAATGAGCTAAGGTATCCAAGAAAGCATTTGCAGCGCCGTAATTCGTTTGACCTGCATTTCCAAAGACAGATGTCATGGAAGAATGCATTACAAAGTAATCAAGGGAAAGATTACGAGAAACAACGTGTAAGTTCCATGTTCCAAGAACTTTCGGCATCAGAACTTTCTGGAGTTTCTCTTTTGTCATAGAGACGAAAAGCGCGTCATCAAGTACTCCAGCGCCTTGGAAGATTCCTTTGATAGGATAGGCTATTTCAGATTGTATTTCGTTGAATGTTTCTTCTAAGGACATTATATCAGTGACGTCAGTCTGTGCAGTAGTAATATAGCAACTGAATATCTCAGACAGTTGTTTAATTTCAGTTTGCTTTTCACTTGAAGGTTCTCGTCTAGATAAGCTTACTATATATCCCGCTCCCTTTTCAGCTAAAAATTTTGTGATTTCCCATCCGAGACCGGTCATACCTCCAATCACAATATATACCGCAGTTTTACGGAAAATGAGATTCTCTGGTACTCTTATTTCAAAATCACGAATATCGGAAGAAATTTCCAGGTCAACTGTTCTACCAGGTAGTCCAAGAGCTGCGGATTCAGTAGGTTCCATGTTTTCAAAGTCCTTTGTCATTAGTTTGTGCTTTTGCTTTTTCATCCAACTTATTACAAATGGAACTATCTGAGGAAGTCTTGATTTTGATAATACCTCATCCACTTCAATTGCTATGATTGTCACATCGGGAGATCGAGCAGCAACATAACGCTCCACCTGCAAAGGTACAAAGTGTCTCAGTGAGGCAATTATCTTAGTGTTAACTGCAACTTCAAGAATACAATGAACAGTTCGAAGATCTATTTTTATCAGTGGAATGATCACATGTGCCATTTGATCGAGGGACTGCACTTCATGCATCTTGAATATCATTACAGGACCTGAGCGTCGGGAAGTAATTAACTGCTTTAAAATTAGAGCAGCTGCTTGGTGATCATCATCTGTCAAGATGCAAAAACTTTTCCTAGAAGGAAGCTTGCTGACTAATTCCCAAAGTAAGGATGATATCATTATCATTCCTGGAACATAAGGTGGAAGATCTTTCTTGCTGATTACACAAGATTTTGGAACAGTTATAGTTGATTGGATTTTCAATGGAAAGCACGTCACATATTGTTCATTTCCTCTGGCTTTGTCAAGTCTCGTCCCAACCACTTCGAATGTCAAAACTCCGTATCCATCTTTGAAATCGTGTGGCCACAAGTTAACAGCTTCAACGGCGTTTTCAAATGTCAAAGGGTACATTGTTTTGTTGTGCATAAATGCCAGAGTTGGTTTTATCTTCATCGAACCATTCAAAACATCTTCGTCTATCTCCTGTAATGAGTAGAACGTATCTTTAAGGGAATCGGGAAGCATAGTTCTGTACTCGGCTATGCAGAATCTATCAATGGATTTGACCTTTGGAATTTGAATCCTTTCCGAGTCTGGTTGTATTACGAACTCATTCTGGAAAATTTTTCCATTTCTGACTGCCAGTTCAGGTAAATCAAATTGCTTCCAATTTCCATTCAGTATGCTCAGCAATTCGTGAATGCATGACTTAAAGTCCGGATCAATATCTATAAGGTACAATTTGAAACTTTGTTCTCGAAGCGTTGATCTGACCAAGCCCCATAACTCTGATCCTAGTAGATTAATGTGGCTTTCGATATTGATTGGTTGAGTACTCTGAGTAACAACAAACATAGGTACCGGTTCTGGTTTGTCTGCCATGAATTTTACGATTGTCAGTAAAATATCACAGTTGTTTACTATGTCATCCAACAAGACCTCCCCGTCATTCTGACAATCTTTCATTTGTCCAGTTGCATATATTATACAAATTTCTTTTTCACTGACTTCTGCATCTGTTCCAAAATATTTCTCCAAAACTTCTTCTTTGATACTTGATGTGTCACTTGCTATATAGTAAGAGACGTCAAGGTAACCAGAAGCATGTTCTTTGAAGGAAGTGGCTGTGTTTTTGTCACGTGATATAAAAATAAATCGTCTATCTCTTTTTTGGAAGATGCTTCTGACATCTTTCCCAACATCTTCTTTTTCAACACTGGATCCGCTGGAGGATTGATCATATTTATCACAGTTTATCTCTAAATCAGCCTTGCATATGTAGTTTTCGTCTCTGTCTGAATCGGTCTGGCCATCATTCTCATCCAGTATGGTCAAATCCTGGCTACTTGAGTTTGCACTGCTAGGGTCTACCTCACTCCAGACAATTTTGTGTGCAATCTGGCCGTTTGATCTATCTGATTTTTCAATGGAACGAATAATGAAATTTTTAACTTCAGCAACAACAATACCATCGGGCTGAAGAAGAAGAAGGTTATAAATTATTTCGTCTTTGGAGAAAGATATGAGATTCATGTATGCCAACATATTTTTTTCTGGAGCTCGTCGTAAAATAAGTTTCCCAAATCCTGCAGGAAGAAGCTGACCGGATGGTCGTTCGTCCATCAAATCTTGTACAATTCCAGGAGTCTGTAATAACCCATCAAGAACTGCTGGGTGAAGATTCGTAGTGTTAAGATCTTTCATTAGCAATTCGGAAAGGGTTACATCGACAAGACATTCGTTTTTATTTTTGTACCCGCTACCCAGGATCTGCAGGTCCTCGCCGTATGTAAATCCGAGTGTCTTCAAGGTTTCGTAAGTTTTTTCTTTTGGATGGTATATTGAACATCTCTCCCTGATTTTGTTAATATCAACCAGACTAAGCCTAGTATCGTCTTTGAGTCTAGAAGAAGATCCTCTTGCAATAACGTCATTTCCAGTTTGAATAGTAAAAGACAGCTTGTTGGAAGCTTCAAATGACTTTTTTATAACAAAGGCCTCACAGGGACTCCCTGGTGACAAGCGTAAAGGCCTGTAAAATTCAACATTTAGTTCTAGTTCAAATGGAGACAACTCAAGGAGACTTTTACTTGCTTCAAGCCCAACTTCTGCGTAAAACGCTCCTGGTACTAAAATGTTTCCTGCAACATTATGTTCATACACATATGGTGTAGACGAGGGGCTTATGTCGATCTTCAAAGGAGCTTCGTCATCAGACTGTCGTTTCAGGAACGGATGAGCTGACGTCAGTCTACTTCGACCTTGCTTTCTTAATTTAGTGCTGTCAGCTTCGAACAAAGACTTCATTTTGTTTGGTATGTATTTTGGTATGTCAGATATAACCGAGGTGTGAGGATTAATACGTTTCATCTCTGGGGTTATCCCATACTTGTATAACTCTGCAAGTGACTCCTTTATACAACCGCTTTCAGAATTCACATTCATCGAGGTTAAGGATACTGCTTTAGACTCGCTGAAGCTATCGCTTAAATGTGCCTTCAAGACTGGTTTCGGGCCAATTTCGACAAATATGTTTAAGGTATTAGCTGACGCAGCATTTTTTACTGCTTGTTGGAACAGGACTGGTTTTCTTACATTCTCTTTCCAGTAAGAAGCCGAAATAAACTGATCTGGTTCAGACTCTTCTCCAGTGACAGTTGACATTAGCTTGATATTTGGAGTGCTACCAGATAAGCCTTCCAGGGTACTCTCTAGTTCTTTACTAGCCTTTTCTGTGTGATGACTATGATATGCACATCTTACATTAAGTTCACGTAAGAAGACGGGAGCATTGTCTTCTTCGCTTTTCTGTTTAATGTTTTTCATCATTTCGTTGACAATGTTGGTATCACCTGAGACAGTACAAGATACTGAACTGTTATACACAGCAATATTAATTTTTTGGTCATATTCTTCACACATTTTTTCTATCAAGTTTGTATCGCTGTTGCCAACTACAAACATGGACCCGCCTGTTGCTCTAGCCAGGATGGCAGATCTGTGATATATGACTTTCACCGCGTCTTCAAGTGACAGCGCGCCTGCAGCATATGCAGCCGCTACTTCTCCTACTGACTGACCAATAGCTACCTTCGGTTCAATCCCATAATGCTTCCAAAGTTCTGTTAAACCGATCTGACAAGTGAAGATAGCCAGATGTCCAGTCAATGGATCAGATAGATCTGTTCCTTGCTTTAATTTATCATAAATTGACCAAGATGTATATACCGTTAAAAGACTGTCAACCCGTTTTACTGCTGTGTCAAATTCTTTCTCTGTTTCCAGAAGTTCTTTGCACATTCCAGTCCACGTTGTTCCGACTCCACAAAAAACAAAAACAATATTTGGTGGGTTTAGCCCAGGTGGTCGAACTTCATCGATGGTTTTCATTTGTACAATAGCCTTCTTAAGAAGTTCCTCTTTTGATTCTGCAACAAAAGCTAATCTATACTTAAAGTGTTCACGTCTACATGAACTTGTATATGCAATACTTCGAAGACTGTCAACTGATGTCTCTCTTAAACATTGAGCAAAATGTTGAAGACTGTTGCTAAGACCTCCATTGTCAAGGGCAGATAGGAACACTATAAATTTGTGTTCCTTTTCATCCCCGTTTTCTTTTGTATCGTCTATTGGAAACTGTTTGATAATAGCATGACTGTTTGTGCCTCCAAATCCAAAAGAGTTCACACAAGTCATTCTGGTACCATCCTTCAATGTTGGCCAATCTTCAACGTCCAAACACACCGCCATATTGTATTTCGGGAAGTCGATTTTAGGATTTGGTCTTTCAAAATGTAGTGACTTTACGGTCTTCCCATGCTTCATCATGAGCAGAACTTTAACAATTCCTGCCACTCCAGCAGCTGATTCTAAGTGACCTATATTTGTCTTTACTGAGCCAATTTTTAATGGTCCATTATTCTCTTGACCTTCTTCCATGTACTGTTTGAAAAATTCTCCAAGGCTGTTCGCCTCAATTGGATCACCAACTGGAGTACCAGTTCCTGAAAAACAAATTACACAATATTGCTGATAAGAACAAGCTGCATAAACTACATACAGAACCTTACAGTATAGTAGAAATATAATTGAAAAAGTGGATATATGCACGAGGTTGAAAAAGAATAAAGGGAAACTTATTTCAGATACAATAAGCTTTCTCAAGATTAGTGGTCGCCATCTTGCATTTGCCCCAGACAAAACGTCATATACAAAGTTTACTGTGACGTCAAAGTTTTTTCAGGGCATTCTTTATGGCAGTTTTCACACCACAGTAAAATTTGTCTATAACGTTTCGCCTGGGAACAAATATAAGATGGTGACCTTGAAAAAAGGTTTATTGGTTAGAATTTCATTCACTTTGTCTATTTTGTTCTCAGTTTTCCCATCATAATATTAGGTAAGAAAAGATTATGAAAAGTGAAACTAGAATTAATTTAAACATGTTGCGCCTGCTTGTTTTTTGTCAATAGTAATTAACGCTGCTTTAATTTATTTCATGTCGACCATCATTATTGTTGGCGAAATGCAGAGTACGTGGAGAGAACCTCCAATACACTGATAATTGGTAAACATCCTGGCATAAGGTACAAATCAAACAGATCTTAGTTATTTTTTTCTGTTCAATGGATAGGAAACGATAAGAATAATTTTCGGTCCCCTTTTTTGAACTTTTCTAAATGAACTTTGCATTTGAACATTTTTTTACCTTAAAACACCAATATTTCAGAAAAGTAATTTTCTATGGCGCTCATTCTATTTTCACGTCCTACTAACGTCACAAAGTGGTCAGTTTGAACCATATCTTCAAAAAATTTATTCATAATACGGTAGTTTTCATGAAAATTAAATATCAGCGGACACATTGACCGCAAGAATCTTGTCACATATAATGCAACTGAGCATTCCTAATTTGTTTACAAAATATTCTTTTTGCAGCATATTCATGTTATCGTCCTAGTTTTAAAGTTTTTATTTTTTTGTTTTTATGATTATTTTTTTTTGACACATGTGTCTTAGATACGTTTTTCATCAATTTAGTGACTCATTTTAATGACAATATTAACCTGCAAATTTGATGAAGTCATGAAAATGGGGGTCTCCTATCTTAACTTAATATCAGATAATGTACTACAGTCGAACTTCAGTCGCTCGAACACCCAATGGGCTGTTGAAAAGAGTTCGAGTTATGCGGGTGTCCGAATTATCGAAGTTCTAATGCATTTAAGTCCGATTGATGGGACCAAAAAAAGTGTTCGAATTATTTACGGTGAGCTCGATTTGAGCTACTGAAGTTCTACTGTATTTGTTCCCGAAAATGTACTGTAATCTAATATAAAACGTAATATTCTTCATCGTAGGGTAATATTACTGTTTATTAATATTTACCATGCGCCTCAATGTATTGTACCAAATTTGGATTGACGTTGTTGTACTCATAAACTTCCTGGAGAAGTTCTGTTTGCATCTGCACAGATGGTGCTGTAATTGGGGTCATTGTTCGGCCGTCCTGGTTACACCCTGTTGCTATAGTAGCCCAAATCTTATTTCCGTCTTCTATAGCCTTAAATAAATCAATGGTTCTTTACGTCAGCTACTTTTACGTTAATAATTATGTTTGGTTTTACAGTTTATCTTTGAAAGATACATGCTACGCGGACCACATATAATATATGGGTCAAAAGTGTTTCCCCCCTAAATAATTTCCAAATATATTTTATATATAAATCAATTATTTTCAAAAATATATATATACTAAAGTCATTTCTTATACGATTTTCATAAATTCTGACAATTAAAAGCATAGTTAAATGTTGTTTCTCCTAGTGATTTTCAAATTAAGTTAAACACAAACTTTTCTTTCTGGCGTCATAATTTACTATGAATACTCAGTAATACTGTGCCATCAGAATCGAAGTTTGTTTTTAACTTATGAATATTTTATAACTAAAATTTCAATATTTACACGACAATTATCCATAGAAACTGTATGTAGTTCTGCTTTTAATAGTTAAAATTTCATCAAAATCGAATAAGAAATGATTTCAGGGCATTTTTTTTAAAATAAGTTGTTTCATTTGGTATCATAGATTGTTATTCATATGAGATAGCGAAATAGAAAAGTAGGGAAACTCTTTTGACCCATGACTGTACCAAGAAAAAAATTTAGTCCTCCAAAAAAGATTACCATTGCATATAACATGTTTAGTCTCGTCCTAATAGGTTTTTCTGTTATTGTTTTACTAATAAGTATAAT
>JAOXYJ010062396.1:0-11873 GCA_028566555.1 Lithophaga nigra
AGTATTATTTTCATGTCATCATGGAATGAATCTACAGCTATACACTGATCTTTTATGAAATTCGATACTGCTGGCAGTAATATATCCATGGAGACTCCTACTACTATTCCAGGGAACGTAATTATCGTGATCTAGTTTAAGTACAGAGAGCCGGGACAGAGAGAGATTTCAGTTTCACGTTCAATTATGTTAACATACATGAAATTTACCATGCGTTATCGTTTTTACAAAAAATAGAAACTAAATAGTTCACATGGATGTGCACATGAAAGTGAATGGGTGCATGCACATAGTTGTCAGAAGAATAGTTCACCATGTATACATTGAGGTGCTCATGAAAGTGAACGAACGCGTGCACATAGTAGTCAAAACGACTACTAAGATTTGGCCCGTTAACGTAATTTAAGTAAACATGCGTTTGCCGCGTTCACTTAGCAGACAGAACAAACAAGGATTTCTGTTCACTTTCCGTGAACTTAGCGTTAACGCAATGTTAGGCATGGTCAGCACCCATCTGTACTGTCGATAGCATATTCGAACCACATGTAGGATATCAATACCGGTTATCTTACTCAAAATTTGATGCAGACAGATGATAATGTCTGTAGGTGCGTTTAAAAATTAGTTGAATTCAAGGTTTTATTCATTATGAACAAATGTCATAGGCAATAAAATGTTTGCTTTTCTTTGAATAACAATGGTTATTCACATACCTTATGCTTACATATCAGGTTGTGAACTCAATTAATAAAAATGGATTAAACGTATATAGTTTATTTGGTCATGATGATAATAGGATGGGAGAGTAATATAAAATCAGCAAATAATTTTAATAAATTTATTCTTTATTCGACATAATGACTTAGTAAATACACACACATGGCTTGTTAACAAACAGTTAAAAGATACTTCATTTAAAGCATATAAGTTGTTACCAAAGACTAATGATAATTTGACCAATTAAACAGGTAGCTACATGCTCATGTAGTGTAACCTGGTCATTAAAAAATTATCACATGATCACGTCTATATCCTAACAAATGCATGGTTTCTGTGCAGAATAGAGAGCCTTAAACCACCAGTCAATCGATCACATGTTTATTGATACCATTTTCAAATCTGTTCTGTAACCTTATATGTTTTCCTTGAAATGACACGTTCCAATATTAAAAATTCAAAAATAAATACTAGAAGAGTATGTGGAAAGAATTTCTTTTTAATTTGGTGATAATTGTAATGCAGTATAGATATATATTAGCTTCATCATATATAAAATGAAGGATTTTTTACCCTTGTATGTAATTATATAATATGACTTGCTAGTCACATTTATTGCAAGCGTTCTTCAAGCTGTTGGTAGAAAGAAACCAAATTAAAAGAGGTATCTTTGAAAGAATTTATCGTGTCATTTTAACTCTCGAAAAAACAGTGCTTTCCCTGAAACTTTTTTTAACTAATTGATTAGTTTTTGTATTAGTTTGATTATGCTAGTCTTGCACTATCAAACTAATATCAAAAGTATGACTTTACAATGCTGAAACTTTCTGTACGTCATTTCCTCATTAAACATCTTCTCTTTATCTTCATCCTCTTTAATTATTTGTCTTAATATGTTCTTTTCGATTTCTTAAATTCTTACCACCTATTTCAGGTAGTTACAACATCGCAATAATGAAGATCGTGCTACAGATAACGACATTCCTTTCGTTTCTTATATTTGAAACGGTATTGCTGGTAGAAGCAAAGAAAAACTGTTCGTTTGAATTTACAGGGGATGGAGAAGCTATTTTGTGCGAAAAACTTAACCTCACGACCGTGACAGAAAGATTTCCAAGTTCAACGTTTAGCTTGTAAGTTCTGAATGATATGCAGCAATATAGCTAGATCGTTCATAGTCACATACTCTTAGTTATATAATGACTGTGGGCGTGTGTGTTTATTTGTAGCGTACCTATTAAGATTTTTAAAAATATAAATATTAGCGAAAGATATTTGTTATAAAAATGATAGGAATGTTTTCAGCACTTGATCCATTTGAAATTCAACTCACAATACATATACATGTAACAATAGGTTGCTGGTACATTTAAATTGTGAGATCGATTGACCGATTGATGAGATGTGAAGTGTTTTAAGGTAAAACGTTAGAAATTCTCCCCTTTCTGTATTTATGGTTCATTCAGAACAGCTTTACATGTACTTTGAGGTCATAAAACAAACCTGAGATATATTAAACGGACATAATGTTTGCTTCAAATGATATGTGTATTTCAGAAATAGTCCAGCGTGAAAAGTTTGTTAACTATAATATCATATTGTTTAACCGAGTTCCTATACGCATGCTTTGTGAAAGAGAAGGAATTGTCAAAGATCGAAATTTTTACACTTAATGCAGCAATTGATACATTCAACAACAGGATTCGCACCATATACCATTGAACCATAAGAGAAAATCGGACCATATAACTTTTCTCATATACCATTCTGGATACACCATAAACCATTCATGGTGAACGTTTTCTGTGCGATATTATAGCAAAATCAGACATGCATATATGTGTATATAGTTGACAAAATGTTTATTATTTCACTCGTTATGTTGACACAAAATTACAGGTGTTTACCAGTCTAAAAATACTTACTTTTTTAACATCACACAAACGCGACTTTGCATCATTACAATATTGTTATAAATTGTTTATTTAGTGCAAAGTTATATTTGGATGCACAACGTGGTTCGAAATTAAATTTCTTCATTTTCTCCCAAGAGATATATAGTAGATATGGTCATTGTTTAAATTGATATTCTCTCTTTGAAAATTATATTACATTAATTTGAGTATTTTCAGTGCTGTTTACATTATTTTAAACCGTTAATAGGATAAGTTGCCTAAAGTCGCACAGATAAAATTTTATACAGGTCATTTAAACTTTAAATTTAGCGATAAACACAACACAGTTAAAAGTATTGTAAAATTATTTATTCTTCTTTTTGTACTTAATACCGTAAGAAATTATTCATCGAATCTTAGAAAATAAATATTTATTTAATTTTTTATTCAGTCTCCCTAACGAACTTTGGAGACTTATTAATTATACTCAGCCTTTATTATGTCACCCCAAAAAGTAAGATGACATATTGTTCCGTTTATTTGTGATTATGTCGCCACGAACGAAAATAGGGTGACAAATTGTTATTCCGTTTCTTTGTTATAATATCTAGCTCACCTGGTCGGAAGGACCAAATGAGGTTTTACCATCATTTGCGGTCCGTCGTCCGTCAGGCTTTAGCTTTTCACATTTCAAGATTCCTCTTAGAAGTCACTGAGCCAAATGGAATCATTCTTGGCAGATATGAGCATTGGAAATTCTCTATAATAAATGTGTTTTTCATTCCTATCAGAAATTCAAGATGATGGCCAGGGCCAATCAAGTGTTTTGACTGCTTGATATTTCAAATATATTCTTATTAGAAACTACTCTGCCGATGAATTTTTCTTATAAGGTCTGAATGATCCTTTGGTGGTCCTCTACCACAATTGGTTTTTGGGTATCGATCTGAAATCCATTGCGAAACAAAATGTAACACTGGATCCTGTGGAAAATGTACTTGAAAATCTTCTTCATGGAAACAACTATGACGGTTGAAGCTTAATATATCCATAAATTGGAAGGTCATTTACTGGAACTATTTTGGTGCCGAAAGGAATTCCAAGATGGCCGCCACCATGGATCATAGTTTAACATTGGACCGTATGGGAAATACACTTGAAATCATATTCTTTAATATGACTACGACACTACTTGAAGCTAACCGTGTCAATAAATATTCATTGGAAGGTCTTCTACCAAAGCCGTGCTTCTGATACGGGTTGGAATACGACGACCACCATCGAAAAAATAGTTTAACATTGAATTCAATGGAAAATACACTTGAATATCTTCGTCTTGGAAACGATTCAGACAATTTAAGCTAAACATGTCCATAAATGTCAATTGGAAGGTCTTCTACAAAAATCGTGTTTTGAATGCCGATCGGAATTCCAAGATGGCCATCATCGTGGAACATATCTTAATATTTGACTTTTTGGGAAATAAGCATGACGATCTTCTTCTTGGAAGCGATTACGACAGTGGAAGCTGAACATGTCCATTAATATTTAGCCAAAAGACCTCTATCCATATCCTGTTTTTGAATAGGAAGGCCACCATCGTGGAACATAGGTTAACATTTAATAATATTCGAAAACACTGAAAGATTTTTCACTTGGAAACGACTACGACAGATGAAGCTTAATGTGCCCATAAATGTTTATTGGAAGGTCCTCTACCCACATTCAGTTTGTAATGCTGATCAGAATTCCTAGATGGCCGGGACCATGGAATATAGGTTAACATTGGACTATAGGTGAAAATTTCGTCTCGGAAATGACTACGACAATTGAAGCTAAACATGTCAATAAATGTTCATTAGAAGGTTCTTCACCAAAACTGTTGCTTTCGATGATAACCGGAATTCCAAGATGGCCATCGCCGTGGAACATAGTTTAACTATGGACCATGTAGGAAATACATTTGAAGATTTTCTTTCAGGATATGACTACGACAGTTGAACCTAACAAATCCAATAATGTTCAATGGAAGGTCCTTTATCAACACTGTATTTTTTGTCAATCGGAATTTCAGACTGGTCGTCATTGTGGAACATAGTTTAACATCGGACAATATAGAAATACACTTGAAGATCTTCTTTGAAACGACTGTAAGAGTTGAAGCGTAATATGTCCGTAAATGTTCACTGGAAGGTTCTCTAATCAGAACTGTGTTTTTGATGGCAATCAGATTTCCAAAATGACCGCCTTCATGTAACATCGTTTAACATTAAACTCCATCGGAAATACACTTGAAGATCTTTTTGGAAATTACTACCACAGTTGAAGGTAAACATGTTCAATAATGTTCATTGATAGGTAATTTATCAACACTATTTTTTATGCCAATCGGAATTCCAAGATGGTGACCATATTGGACACTGTGGGAAATAAACATGAAGAGCTTCTTTCTGGAAATGACTATCAAAGTTGAAGTCAAACATTTCCATAGATGTTCATTGGAAGGTACTCTACAAATACCGTGTTTCTGATGCCTACACCGTTTAACATAGTTTCACATTGGAAATTACTACGATGGTTGAAACGAAACATGTTTATAAATATTTATTATATGGTTCGATCAAAACCATATTTCAGATGCCGATTCGAATTCCAAGATGGAAGATAATTTATCATTGAACTGTATGGGAAAACATTTCAAGATCTTTCTTCTTGAAAAGGACCTCGACAGTTAAAAATAAACATGTCCATAAATATTCATTGCAAGGTCCTCTACAGAACCGTGTTTCTGAAGGTAATCGGAATTCCAAGAATAAAGTAAACATTTCCACGAACGTTCATCATAAGGTTCTTCTGATGATAACCTAAATTCCAAGATGACCCCCACCGACGATCATAGTTTAACTCAGGACCCTGTGAGAAATACAAGAATTTTAATTACACTCAAAATCCATTAGGATCCCCATCCCTGGGATCTTTAGTATTGATAACGGCAAACTTTATCTATCATTAAGGTCACAACGTTAAGGTCACGTCTTATTTTTTTGCCTTTTAAAGATATACGAATGATTTTTGGATAAAAGTTGGTGATATTGAGTCGTTACAATTTAAAGGATTTGGCAACTTTTTATGGGTGTTAGCTCCCCTATAATCTATGTCACAGCATTTAAATCGGCAAAATTTAAGAACGAATAGTCGTAAAGACCAGGGGTCTCAGTATTGATACTATTTTACTTTGTTTGTCATCAAGGTCACATGGTCAAGGTCACATCTTAGTTTTTTACTTTTCTTAATTTTAAAGATATTACATTGATTTTTTGGTACAACGAAGCTGACATTAAGTCATAACATTTTAAATGCAAATCGAAAGTTTGCGATAAGTTTTTGAGAGTTATCGCTCCAAATCCTTTGTCGAAACATTTAAACCTGCGAGACCTAAGAACGGTTAGTCATAAAGACCTGGGGTCTTCAGAATTGATACCGTTAAACTCTCTTTGTCATCAAGGTCACATAGTTAAGGGCCACGTCCTTGTTTTTGACCTTTCTTAAATTTAAAGATATTATAATAATTTTAGATACTATGCTGGCGACATTGAGTCGTGACGTTTTAAATGTGAATCGAAAGGTTTTGACAATTTTTATGAGATTATCTCCCATATAATCTTTCCCGCAACATTAAAATCTGCGAAACGTCAGAACAGATCCCTTAAACTTTATCTGTCATCAAGGTCACGTCCTATATTGTGTCCTTTCTTAAATTTAAAAATATACGAATGATTTTTCTATAAACGTTGGTGATGTTGAGTCGTTACAATTTAAATGTGAATCAAAAGGTTCTAACAACTTTTTATGAGTGGCATCTCCCCTATAATATTTGTCACAACATTTAAATCTGCAAAATTTATGAACGAATAGTCGAAAAGACTTGGGATCTCATTATTGATACCCTTTTACTTTGTTTGTCATCAAGGTCACATCCTAGTTTTTGACTTTTCTAAGATTTATAGATATAACAATGATTTTTGGATTCAATATTGATGACATTGAGTCGTACCACTTTTAATGTGAATCGAAAGGTTTCGACAACTTTTTTGACAGCTATTTCCCCTATAATGTTTGCCGCAACATTTTAATCTACGATACTTAAGAACGGATAGTCGTAAAGACCTGTGCCTTCAGTTTTAATACCATTTAACTTTGTCTGTCATCAAGGTCACCTGGTAAAGGTGAACTTTGCTTTTTGTTATATTCGTAAGGGAAACCCTTTCATTTGTTTCTTGAACAATTGACCTTATATTATGATATTATTACGGGTTTATTTCTGTTTTGGCCTTGTTATTGGTCCGAGGCTGGCTGTATTGGCCTGAGGCGTAGCCGACAAAAACCCTATGGGAAAATAAGAGTTTTCAATCAAAAATATATTGATACAACATTGCATGATACCACTAATTATATATCAATTTATTCCTCAGCCAAAATAGATTTTAGTGCAATAAATGATTTTATTCCCACACATCATCCCTGCTCCTCTCAAATTAGATATTTTAAAATATCTCAAAAGCCATAATAGTTTTTATCCTATAACCTTATGTATTCTTTTTCTGTCATAATAAGATCTATTGAGTGTACTGTAGGTTTTGGTCTAAAGGGTGTCATTCACACTCCCTCAAGTCCGTAATCTTGATTTATCTTTACAATGGTACATATTTCCACCCCATAATCAAATATATTGATTCACATTTTGAAACCTTAAATATTGTTATTTGGTATGAAAAAATATATTCAATATTCTATAAGCATGATAAAAAACTTCAAATACGGAAGAGATCTCAACCCCTATATTTTTCTTATTTGGGATAACAAGACCTATTCAGTGCACTATAGATATTTATTCGCGGGAGGCAAGCCAACACCTCACATCAGTTATCATTGATTATCCTAAAAACAGAATACACCCCCACACCTAATCCATATTTATTCTTATTTGACAATCCTATTCAGTGCAATATAGGTTTTAGTCCCTAGGGATCATTCCAACGACCTCATATCATTTATAAACAATCATCACAAACAGTCAGTAACCACGAATTATCTTAAAAACAAAACAGATCACTACCACTAAGCCATATATTTCCTTTATTTCCTGACAAGACCATTTAAATGTACTCTGGTACCATAGGTATTTGTCATTGGGGTCATCACCACCTCTTAACATCATTTATTAACAAGTATCTGAAACACACTGCAGGTTTCTGTTCCAAACCATATATTTTCTTATTTAGCATGCAAAGTCATATTCAGTGCACTATAGGTGTTTGTCCCCGAGGGTCATCATAAAAACATTTGTTTTCAATCTTTTATTCTCTTATTGAAAATGAAGCGTGAAATAGTTTCATAAAACAGACATAGATATGTTCTGATTGTTTTATACTCAGCAAAAAAATTTAGGACCATATTTTTTCAGATATATTAAAAATTGCTGTTTATATGCGAAAGTTAATTATTTCTATTCCGGTCTTCCATACATCCAGAATCAATGTTGTCGAGCTCATTTTTTGTGTTTATGTGAATACCTGAAATTGAATACTGATGATGATTTTCTGCAAATTTCAATATGGTCTAAAGACAGTGCTTTTTGCCAAACAGCTATAGAGGAATGTTTGCGTGCTAAATTCAAATGTTTAAACATTTCATCATGCCAATGAGGAGGCATCTGGCAATAGAGCAGGCATCGAGGCACATAGATATGCTGCAAACATGTTTATCTCATTGACAAGTGGGTGCGCAATTTAATGTTAGTCATACAGAAATCAATCGTTTGCGAATACGTTTCCGACATACAAATAGACAATAAGTGTAATACTGAAACCAAAAAGTGGCTGATCTAAAAGTACGATCAAGCTCACCAAGACCATCAAATAACCTTACAGAAAAACATATTTGTTATCTGCCATTACGTTGACCAAAATTTCACGCTGCATCAGGGCCTCGTGAATCTGGGTTGCAGGCAAGAAAAACGACAGTATGCCGTCCGTTAATTGAATACTACTTTAATTGCCGTCTTCAGTTTGCAAGGCGTCATGCTAACTGGGATTGTACTTCGTTTTCCTGTCCTTTTTAAAAAAGGAATATATTTCATAACTTTCCAGAAGTGTTTGGAAACAGAAGAATAAACGATTTTAAGAACTATTGTATAGATGAATATGACCGATTTGAGGAGGCTCATTTGTGGTGTGGAATGGTATCAGCTATGACGAATCAACAGATCTCTATGTCATCAGAAACATATCTTTCACAATACTGAAATCCTGGCCCATATTGTTAGACCTCAAACTGGTGCAATTAACGACGATTTCATAATTATTTCATAATGATTGCCGATTATGCAAGACCTCAAGACGCTAGAGTAGTAAAAGAATATCTTCCGTAGGTAACAACTAAATGCATGGATTAGCCATCGAAATCTCCGGACCTTAATCTGATAAAGAATGCTTGGGGTATCCTGCGGCGCCAGATGTAGAGCGGACAAAATCAGCTAAATATCTCAACAAAAACTTGCATTCACACATTGAAGAATGCTCTAGATATTCCTCAGGTTGCATTTCGAAGCCTTATTTGCAGCTTCCAAAATCGTTGTGGAGAATTTATTCAGGCGCGAGGTGGACATACTCGGCATTGTTGTTTCAATTGTTTTCCTTCTGTGAGATTTCATTTGATCGGTACCATTTTCAAGAATCACTGCATGTTGGAATCCAACGCAATGCATACATTGTAATAATTACGTAAAGATCACATGAGTTTGAAATATTAATTCCAGAGATTTATGCATCCGATATTACCTGATTTAAGACACGTTTCAGTACTGTAGTACTCTGACTCTTTACCATTTTACAGATACTTACTTCTAGCAGTTAAAAATTTCATGACTTTACTGTACGCGTTTTAACAATAATCAATTAACAATACTGTCTGCGGGTGTCTTTGATCAGCCGATATTACTTTATTTGTCAGCATGAGTGTTCTTATTTTCTCTATTACCGATAGATTTAAGAGATTACCTTTGCATAGGCTGCTATAAAAGTGATGCCTTAAATGCTAAAGACCGTATAATATTATTATATCTTATTATTATACAATATTGGCTGACAGACATTTGTATTAATTTGCTTACTATGAGATGAATAATAGATCTTTTAGTAGTAAAACGATATAGCAGAATAATACATTGTCCAACTGTGTGTTATGTGAGCTTTAAAATCACATTTGTATATTTACCTTGTAGCATTTACTACCAGACATTTGTATCAGAATTCTTTCTCTTGTGAGAAATTAATATGTATTTCAGTCGTATGATTGTTGCCATTTAAAGGATAGTTTCTTCCAGCAGTTTATAATATCATTGCTTTGTTTTAGGAATCTTGCAAACAATCAATTAACAACACTACCGCAAGGAATCTTTGATCAGTTGACTTCACTGCGGTATTTGTAAGTATGAATATTCTTCCTTTCTGAAGTGTCGATGAAGTAATCATTTTGATAGACCATTAAAAAAGTAACAAGAAAAACAAATCACACATTGTCCAACTATATGTTATATGAGCTGTAACATAACATTTGTAGATTTACTTCTTTCCATTGAATATCTGTAGCTATATGCATTGACAAATAATTTATATATCAGTTGTGTGACTGTTTGACATGTTATGAATGTTCCAGCAATTTATAAAATCTTTATTTTATTGTAGGTATCTTGATAAAAACCAATTAACATCACTGCTAGAAGGAATCTTCGATCAGTTAACGTCCCTTAAGTTTTTGTAAGTACGAATATTTTTATTTCCTCAGGTTTCGATGGAATTATGTGTTTACCTTTGAGAAAGCAATGAAACTATGATGGTATAATTTCTGATACATCTTGAATAATTTTACAATATAGAAATCTGTATTAGCACCGACTGCTATGAAATATATAATTCATACTTCAGCAGTATGAGTGTTAGACATTTGCAGTAACAGGATTTATCGCTATTTTGTTTAATTTTCCTTTGATGTTGCCGTTTTATATGATTCATATCCGTAGCCGCTGAGAAGTTTTCAAATTATATCTTATCTTTAAGGGTTGTCATGGACACGTAGTATTGCAGTATTGCACGACGCAATCAACCAGTGTAATGCGACGTTAAAAGGTTGTGAACTTAAGGTTGACAGGTCAACGAATATATATAACGATATAGAACTAAAACAACCAGGACCAAACAGCTGGATCTGTTCATGATGAAACGTCTATAAAACTCCTTAAAACACGCAATGATATTAATAAACAACAAAAACTAATACACAGTGCATGAATTGAGAATGTACGGATTTTGTTCTTAAATGATTTCCATATATTCCCTTGCCGAACCTGTTCAAATCATGCAAAATTCAGCATATATTAAAAAAATCCTTAAAAAGGACTATGAAAATTTAATGTTCATCAATGCCAAGCGAGAGATTCAGTTATCGCAAGTCAGTGACAGATTCAGTAGAGTTTTCACGCTATCTCGAATAAATGCATGGAAAAAAACATGAAATAGGTATTCTTACCTTGATGGATCCTTCATCGGACGAAGTAGATCCTAATATTAGTGATTATTTTTTTTCAAATAGTGAGGAGAAAATCTACTAGCATCTTCGTCGTTTCAACGCCATTGTCAACAATGACTGAAACGTCACATCACACCTATTGCCGAATAACTACGGTGTGCAGTGAAAAACAAAAAAGTGCCTGATTTTTAAATATAGATTATTAATGTTTTTGAAGCGAGAGGAGGTTTCCTGTCAATATATCAACAAAAGGACGACAGCAATAAATAAATTATTTTATGCAAAATAGCGATAAATCAATTATTAATGTTTTCAAAACTCGAGGACGTTTCTCAGTCATCTCTCATCTCAGGGCTGCGTCCTTCAATGAGAAATGACCGGGAAACGTCCTCTCGTTTTAATAAAATTTGATAATATATATAAATATATATAAACGTCTAAGTACGTGACAACATTACAATATACCTTTTTCTACTGGATCTCTGAAACATCAAATATACAAGGTTAACATTATAATCATATATAACGCCAGAAAATCAACCCAACAGTGTTAGAAGTGAATGACAGGTTTTCGTTCTTCCCTCTGCGGGATTTGAAATCACGCTGGTGTGACATCTATGGCTCCATCGCCTGCACTGTGTCCAGCGCCCTAGACCACTCGGCCAACTACGCTAT
>JAOXYJ010062505.1:0-11873 GCA_028566555.1 Lithophaga nigra
CAGCAAGTTCAGCTGTAGCAGAGCAACATTCGTCGTTTTGCTTTTTTCTTGTTTGCTTTTGTTTCAGCTTTGAGTGGGTATGATTTTAGTTTTGTGGGTGTAAAATGCTTTTTATAGGGATATAGTATGGGATTTTTTATGTTTGTTTCAAATGACAGTGTGGCAAAACATGTTTCAGCTGTTTCAAATTACCTCGGGTAAATGTGTTATTTCTAGAGGCTATACAACATTGAAACGACTGAATAAAAACCTATCTGGCAAATAACGAAGTTATCTAGCCAAAAGTAATTAAAAAAGTTACACAAAGGTAAAATATCTCCTTTCTTCTGTCTTTTTATTCACAATGTAAAAGAATGTCTTAAGACGTTAATCTTGTTTTGATTGCAATTAAATTTGAAAGCTTGTTGATCTATCAGAACTCAATAGTTCAATTAGTTAATGTCATATTTTGGAGTATTAACAAAAAAATACTTCTTTCATTCGATATTTTATATTCATAGATTAATTTTGTTGTACCCTCTGTTCATTTGTGCAAATTTTATAGTCTTCTGATCTTTACGGAAAAATATTTATAAACAGTAAATTCAGGTAAGTAAACAAATCTTTAAAAAGAATTAACAATATGTTTTTAATGCACATTTTTTCATTAGATTTAGCTTGAATTTACGACACAGAAATATGCATGTAGCATCATAGTATCAACGAAATGACCCCCTGTCGATAAAATTTTGCCGATTGTCATATTTTTTATATTTGAGTTGTCGCATAAAGCCGTCCATTATTTTGAAATTTATTCTGTACATGTCCTATTAATTCACGAAACATGCTGTGATTTGGATTCCTAAGAACTTTAAAAGCACATTTTTCCCTGTGTTTTCAATTGAAAATGCCAAGATTTGGCTAATTTTACGTGGATTTGTAGATTTGTTCTTAATAAATCTAAATTGGCTTTTTGTCATTTACATATTCTGAGTATATTTACTTTTTAGTTATAACATAGTCACTACCAATATCTTAAGCATAAATTCTATCTGGGGTATCAACAGTGCTTACAATGTTTACATTGTTCTCCTTTTCAGTCTTATCAAGTATGACAATTCCCTGACAAGAACCGAAGAGTGAACATTGGATAGGTATATAGACTAAACAAACCATGTACCAAGATGACAATGATCAAGCAGAACAACTGTTCAGTATTATTGACTTGGATGGTTCGGGTTATATTGATCAATCGGAATTAGCTCACATATGTGGAGACTTGCCACCAGATGAATTGAAAGAAATATTCCAAGAACTAGACAAGGATGGTGATGGAAAAATAAGTCACGAAGAATTCAAAGTAGGATTCAAGGACGTATATAAGAATGTGAAGAAACGGCGACTTTCCAGCAAAAATTCTCAAGATGATATTCCCGACTTAGATGCCCTTGACGACTTTGTTGGTTCCCTAGATGAAGGCTTGAAAGCTTTATCATGGTAAGTGATTTACGTTATTGCAATTCTAATTCTGTGTCAATAAGAGAAGAAAGCATCTGTGTTCCCAATCCATTTCAGCCGATATTTGTACACTACTGCGCAAATCTCAATATTTATTTATAAAATCATCAGTGTTTTAAGGCATTGCACTGCTTCATCCATGTTCGTCATTGTTTGAAGCTAAAAAAACCCATAAACGTCTGATACGAAGATTATATGATACATTTCAGGAAAATTGGTGGCATCTTATACCCAAATCCACAATCAAATCAAACCGCGTTCGTTATTTAATACATAGTACACAACTAATCATTCTGTTAAAATTAGATTTTGCTTACCCTACACTACATGCTCTGTGCAAACTCTGGTTTTACCAGAATAATAATTAAATAACTACTTAAAATGTTGAAAGGTGCAGATCGCATTTTAATGAGCAATTAATGACAAAGGCTAGACATCTGATCTAGTAATGACACGTTGATGGTTTATCAAAGTTCGACCAAGATTTATTGAAGTAAATGTTGTTAAGATCACTTTCATGCTGCAATGGCAATAAAAATTTCGACTTCTCTGTCCTTTTTATCACTATCCCTCATGATAAACTAAAAATTCGACTCAAAATTGAATTGGCAATGTTTCTTCAAGAAAAAGTTAAAAGAAGATACAAGGTTTTTGCCTTATGTAGAAAATGAACACACATATTATAACAGAAAGTACTCTGAGGTGAATATTGTTAGGATCCTGAACTTTTTGATAGACAAGATCTTTATTGAATTTGGCGCAAGTATTTTAGGGCAGATAATCGGCATTCCAGTGAGCATTAACTGAGCACCATTCATGGCGGAGTGGTTCTTGTATTCATATGAGGCGGACTTTGTTCAGGGGTTATTTTGGAAAAAAAGAGAAAAAGCTAGCACAATCTTTTAATTTCAGCTTCCGATATATAGATGATGTTTTATTGCTTAACAATAGTCATTTCAACGACTAATTGCACATAATTTTATATTCCTGTGAGATTGAAATTAAATACACCAATTATACATCTAAGTCTGTGTCATAGTTAGACATACCTTTTTGATAGACAATGAAGGACGGTTGGAAACAAAACTATACTATAAGCCCGATGGTTATACGATTTTCCGATTGAAAACTTTCCTTTTCTGCGTAGCAACATACCAGCGTCGCCGGCGTATGGAATCTACATGTCACAGTCAATCCGCTACTCTAAGGCTTGTTTTTACTATAAATACTTTCTAGACAGAAGGGTATTACTGTCACAAAAGTCAAGACCAAGTCAAGCCTAAATTAATGTCATCGTTTCAGGAACTTTATTGTCGCCATCACGAGTTGGTAAACTATTATGGGGTGTCCTTATCACAGATGATTGTGGACCTGTTCCTCCCTGTACTATAGTCCCCGTTCTCCAGAACAGTTTTGTGACGTGTTCTTGGCTTTACATACTTACTCTTTCCGAACATCTGATGCCACTCACGGTTGGTGTTTACGGAATTTCGTATTGTCCTAGCTTTAGTGTTTGATATTGTGTATGTGTTTGCTTCCCAGTTTACGTTTGATTCTTTATTGGTTGTGTTTTTGTCTTTGGTGTCTGTGTTTGATTCTTTGTTGGTTGTGCTTTTGTCTTTGGTGTCTGTGTTTGATTCTTTATTGGTTGTGTTTTTGTCTTTGGTATCTTTGTTTGATTCTTCGTTGATTGTGTTTTTGTCATTGGTGTCTGTGTTTGATACTTTGTTGATTGCATTCTTGTCTTTGTTGTCTGTGTTTGATTCTTTATTGATTGTATTTTTATCTTTGGTGTCTGTGTTTGATTCTTTGTTGATAACATTATTACGTTGTCCTCTGGATATACGATTTAGTTAACTTCGGTAATCTTCTCATTCGACTTGATAAAAAAGTTAAAACCAAATTTAGACATATAATATCGTAAATACGACCATATTATCCGAATGTAACAGGGGAAAATGGAAAATAATCATTTCAGTCAGTGTTTCCAAACCCACACCAATAAACTGTTTCAAAACCTCAATAGCTGAACTGACAGTTGCGACAATCATTGGTGCAAAAATGAGATGAAAAAGATTATAATGTCTCAATGTTTTAGTATGCACTTTAACAAGTACATGCATTGAAACTGTGCATCAATAGTAACATTGTTTTACAGATTTGGTTTAAGCCAGGCTTGTATTGATTTATATTTCTGTGGTATATAATTATAAAGTATTACTCATAATAATTAATTCAATACCGACCTTTACAATTTGTTAGTTTTGTCCACATGTTACATTCACCACAGGAATAGGTAATTAGCTTAAAAAACATATTATTTCTATAATTTGTGTAGGAGGTGGCCTACACTGTCTTAAGACAGATGTAGTGAAACTTACACGTTTTAGAATAACACGAGGCCTTAATATAATGTTTTCTAAAAATATTAAGACTTTCCTTCTTTAAATAGATCTGTTTTGTTTACATCAGCAGCATATTGTATGCACAATGATGGTCTGATTCCAATGCAAATATTAACGAGCATAACAAAACAAAGCAAAGCTTCGAAAGTAGCATACTTCCCCCAGTAAACTTAATTACAACATCAATAAGACAAGACGCGAAAAACATAACTTCGGCAAGTTCGAAATTGTTGTTAAGTTAAAAGCCAATACCTGACAATAAATACCAGGAAGGCGACCATAGTCCGAGTTTGAGTCAAATAAAAGAACTGAAATTCTATGAAACCGAATTAAAAAGGTCTGTTAATTAGAGTTTTCTTGTACACTGAATGTTTACACATGAATTGAAATACGTGGCTCCATTCAAAATGTTCTCACACAACCCACAGTATGAGTGAAGAACATGTTGAACTATATAACAATTGTAGACATTTCAGATGATAGACATATTAGTGCTGTTGACCAACTATTGACTTGGTCAGTGACAGTCCATATCGATCAAATTATAAAATTCCACTATTGTATAATTTGTGATACTACATTTATATTGAAAGTCTTAAAATTAATTCTGATAGGGTTGCATATAGATTTATGTCTTCAACCAATATCTTTTAACCTTGTAGTGAACTTTCATGGTGTCAAGGGCCGAGCTCACCGATATTAAGAGTACAAGGACTAATCTTTGACTTAGCAATAACTTATTTATTTATACTTGCCCAAGCCCAACCTTTTTTCTTGTAGCTTATAACATCTGTTACACAACAACAAATAAAATTTCAGTCTATGTCGATGTAGGTTCCAAGGATGACCTCATATTTTAAGACACTGAATTTATATTTGGTTTTGGGAAATCTGTTTTAAAGTAAAAATCAGCGTTTATATCATATATCCAATAAAACAGCTCACTTTGCATATTAATAGTTATCTCAGAATAGTGGATGATATACCATGCATATGAACTGATTAAAAAATTCATGTCGTCGTTCTTGTATATTATATAATACAAAGCATTTACTATAATCACCTTACAGAGCACACTGTATTCATGCAAAAGTCAAAGCATGTTGAATTTTTTTCACTGTTACAATTGCTTTCTTTGACTCTGGACTATTCTCTGTTTCTTAAGCATCAAAACTATCGATTAGCAATGACTCCATTGATCATTTAAGGTGTCTGTATTTACAATACTGGATTTCGTGTGCCTTTCTAATTCCGCATTAGCACTACTGCTGAACAATCTGTATGTAAGCCATCAAGACAAATACTGGTTATGTACGTTGGAGATAGAAAGTGTAGAATATGCGCTAAACACAGAATTTATAGCTTTCCAGTATTAGCACACAAAGACTTAATGCCAATTTGATTGCCACCACGATTACATTTCCTTGAAGAAAATGTATGAAGGCTCCGTCTACCTGCATCAATTTTTCTTAAATGAATTTGGCAATATTGGTTTAGATTGCACTTCAGTAGAAGAGTTCAATGCTATTTCCATGTTTCCATTTCTGATCCCCATTTTTCTTGGGAAATCACAGTTTACACTTACGCTGGAACAGTCCCTACTTCTTACGCAAATTTTTTACGCATATTTTTAACTTTCATTGCACAAAATCTTATTTATCCCTTCACGATCCTTCAGTGCCTTGGATAATTTACAAAAACCAGCCAACTTTAATTCTGCTTATTGTCTTAGCTTTACTTTTGATTTTGTGTTTCAGTTTGAGTACTTTCTTGTTCGTATTTGTCTTTGATCCTATGTTAATAATGGTCTTGCATGATCCCTGGATGTGTCGATAATGATCTTACATGATCCCTGGATATAAGATTTTGTAAACTTCGGTAATCTTCTCATTTTATTTTCATATTCAGTAGTTACGCTCGTTAACAATTAAACTCAATTATCTCTCCTGGCAATCAATCTGGTGACAATATGAAATTTATAGTGAACCCCCCGGAAAGTGTGGTTTCTGTCAATCATCTTTTAATTAATTATGTATTCGCCGGTGTTTAATAATAATGGCTTTGTTTGATTACCCAGTTTTTCGACTTTTTAACTACTGAACTGATGCAGGCTGTCGGAGTTTGCCTCTGGTGCATCAAATATATTTTTCATGTTATGTTACCATAGCAGCTACCTTAAAAATGGCTTATTAAAACGCATACTAAAAGCAATACTCTAAAACTTTGTGACTTTCGTGCGGCTTGAATGGATTTGGGCTCCTCAAAGAATCTATATTTCAGCTGGTTTCAGATATATTATTTATTTTCTATACAATAATGTTATCCGATACCAAATCAATACCAAGTATATTGGATTTACATTAAAGACAACAAGAAGGGTTCTGCGCTCGGAACAGGATATGTTTATCTTCTGCGTAAAAACGTTAATTCATTGTCTTTTTGGGGGAGTAGGTCATATTATGTATTAAATGAATTCTTCAGGTAAATCAGCTATTAAGTAGAAGATTATTGTAAAAATGTTCAAAATGAACAAAACCATATCAACCAACACTAAACCAAAAATATCCGTCGAAGACGTAGGTGAGCTTCTAGTGAGTTTTCTGTCTTTTACTCTTTCGTATTTGTGTGCAGTTCTTATTTTCTATTTCATAACTTCAGTTGATATTAATTATTTTCTTATTTACTGTCACAAAATCTACTCAAGGCTAAGGTTAAACCCAAATTAATGTCATGACTGGAAATAATATGGTAGCCATCACGAATTGAGGGATCATTATAGAATGTCAATATCACCCAGATGACAACAAACACTGTTCCCTGCATCACTGTCAATATCCGTCTCTTTACACGATTTGCAAGTTGTTACTGACTATATACAGGGCAATATGACCCATTCCACAAGCGGAGCAGGACATGTATACCCTTTCCAAGGATTTTATGTCACTCTCAGTTTTTAACGAAGTTCGTATTGCCTTATTTTTGCTTTTCATGGTTCTCTGTTTTTGATTCCAATTTTGTGTTTCTTTGTTTATTGGTAATGGTTTTGTCTGGTCTGGCTGCGTGATTCTACGAACTCGGTGAACTTCGGACTCATTCTATTTGGTTGAGAATAGAAATATGGGAACCATTTCAAAATACGAAATATGTATAAAATATGATTTTGTTAGGTGATATTTATGGATTTGTACTTATTTAAATTATCAAAGCCGATGTGAAAATATTTTTTATGCGACGATCTTATGAATATCAAGTGTTTTCAATAAGTTTGTATGAAATAAAAATGCACTTTATTTACGTTCAAATATATCATATAAGTGATTTTTACCTTTTCATTTTAAGTACGAATTAAACTAATTCTTGTTTTATTTACCTCTTTTGTTAAATATGCTTATCTAAATATGTCTAATTACACTGAGTATCCCTGAAAGAGATTAAACACTACAAATGTAATAACATACGAAAACACACTGCTCTAGCGGAACTAATGTTATGTGTTGAAAAAACTCATCTCAAAATCAAATATTTACTTTTTGGTGGTTTTAATTTTGTAAGTTTAACAATAAAAAGTTCAGTTTAAAATACTAAAAGTACCTAAAGTTGTAATTACTTACACACATCTTAATAAAGTAATGTGTACATTTAAAGTTAAACGTGTTTGCCACGTCTTGCGTTTGTCAGTGAGGAAAGTACTACGGATCACATACCTTCAGGATATTTTTCCGGATTTGATGGTATGGAAAAGCAGAACGTAACGATCCACACAGGAATTTATTTCAAAAAGGAATCCTGAAAATTTAAATGTGTAGTGTATGAAAAGTCAAGGTGGCTGGACATACCACCGGCAAACATCGGCCACCAAACAAATAAGAGGCGAAAATTGAGATTCATCGGAGTCACTTCACAGCCATTGTTCTCATAGAATAGATTTTTCGTGATGAAAATGTTTATGGACTTCGCTTTGACTTACCATATTGCATTATGCAGAGTGGAAGATGATAAACTTAATGACTGTAGTTATTTGAAATGTAATACAATGTAAAGGATAGCCAGAAGAAGTTCATCTCGTGACACAAATATTTCTTGATAGAGAATTTAGTCACTGTTTTAGGTTTAGAAAACATCTTGCACGTGAAACAGATACAAGGAAGGAGTCACAATTTATATTGTTGTGAGAACAAAGCTATGGTGATTTGAAGGAATTAAACAAGTTTATACCGTATGACACAAAAGATAATAAGACAATTCCTAATGAGATACATTACTGTATGACGTACTTTTACAAAAACTTCAGGGAAGGTAACACGTAGTCTTTTGTCCAAGAATTTAAAGTTAGCAAATTTGCAATGTAAAAATAACCAATTACAATTGAAATGTTTATTTACATCTTCAATATTTATAAAGGTATTAGTAAAGTTCCCGAAGAAACAAACTTTGTCGATCGTGACTAGATAGAGAGGTTTGATTAAGGAGTCCTGAACTAAATCACCTGGCACAGATACTTTCACCTGTTAAGGTAGTCTAACTTTGATGATTATTTGGACAATACCGTCCCAGGACTGCCAGGAATTTACTTATCGTTTTACCTTAAATGTCGTAATGTAGTTACAAAATGAAAACGGAAAAATTATTTATAAATAGTAAGGAAATTTGAGAGCGTACACAAAAAGACTCCTACAACTTTAAAGTCATATTTCAATATTGCGTGTTATCAGTTCGATAAGGATAAAGAAAATTCGTCATACACCTGCAGATACTTAAGACATACTTGGAACAAAAAGCATCTTGGACTTGTAAACAAAGCCCCGGACAATCACAACAGGATATCTTTTTGTAAGCAACATTAAATATTAATAAACAGACCGTGAAAACGAGAAAATAGTACAGTGATAAAGATTAATGTTTTATGAAATATTAAAAACTGTGATGCATACAGGTGTCTATTAAAATGCTGACTATTCGGAAGAGAGATTTCAATAAAAATGTTCAAAAAGGCTCCTGAAGTTGTATATTCCGATGTTGGAGAAGAGGAAACTTATACCAGACACTCGTTTCGTCACGTGGCTGATCGTTTAAATCTGTCTTCCGAAGAATTTGAAACCATTTTTGCAGCAGTTGATAGTGACGACGATGGCGTCATTACAAAGAAAGATTTGTCTGCTCCATCACCAAGAACAGAACGGAAAAGCCCCAAAACAGCACAGCGACTGCCATCATTGGATTCAAACGATAAAATACATACTGATTTAGATGTTTTACCAGACGAAATGTAAGTTAAATGATTATTGAAAATATTGAAAACGGAAAGAAACATTTTTGTTATTCTTCGGCTTGTAGTAACAGTAGGGTCCATGATGAGTTCAAAACATGCCGTAAAGCCTACAGCCGAACGCATTGATCATACTTCTATCTTGTTCTGATTATAATAGGTGTCCCATTCGGGACATGTATATGAAAAAATTGTAAAGTAATTGACTCATGAATTTCATTCACTGGGTTACACGTTTCTCTACTCGTTCTGTATTGAAGAGATAACGTAGATAAAGAAAAATTCATTTATCTAGAACAGAAATTAAGAACTATACTGATCTCATTATACCCGACATCCCAGAATGATTATAAATGCAACTAGAGGCTCACATAAACCTGTATTGATCACCTGGGTAACATGTGTCCATTTTAAAATGTCTGTCCATTTTAAAATGTCTGTATATTAAGTATATGTTCGAAAGAAACCTATATTGCAAACAGTCTGCTGACTTTGTCTAATCTGCAGAACATTCAAATCAAACCGAGTGTGGAGGAGGACCTTCCATACATTATTCATGCAAAGTTTGGTTAGAATTAGCTCTACAGTTTCAGAGAAGAAACTTAAGATGCAATTTCCCATAGAGTTTAATATAAAACTATATGCCACCATGTTCGCCACCCGATTAATACGAAATGAGGAATCTTTGTAGAGAACGTTCCATTCATCATTCCTAGAAGAAAATTTTTGAAAATCAGTCAATCAGAAAAAAAATTTGCAAATTTCTTATTTCGTGCTGATTGGTCAAGTAATATTGCCGCCAAGGCCATTATACATGACCAATCAGCACGAAATAAGAAATTTTATAGAGGACCTTCCATACATGATTCAAAGCAAAGATACATGCAAAGCTTGACTGGAATTGGCTGAGCGTTTTGAGGGAAGGTTAAAATGCAGTTTCCCAGAGAGTTCAAATTAAAACTATGTGCCACCGTTTCCGCCATGCTAACCACCCGATCAGTGCGAAATTAGAAATCTTTGTAGAGGACCTTCTAGTAATCATTCCAATAAAATTTTATAACATTACTATGAGAAGAGTTTAGAAAATCGGAAACCAGAAACAAGAATTGCAGCAACGTAAATTGACCAATCAGCATGAAATGAGGACATTTTGTAGAGGACCTTACATCATTCATGCGACATTTGGTTGGAATTGGCCCAGCGGTTTCAGAGGAGAAGATCAAAATGTGAAATGATAAGGACGAAGGACGCCAAGTGATGGCAATAGCTCACATGGCTTTCAGCCAGGTGAGCTAAAAATGAGACAAACGTAGCATTAAATGTATTCTATTGAATATCAGAATGTCAGTATGACTTTAAGGTTTGCTTTGATTGATTTTTTTGTACTTAATTCATCAATCTATTATGGGATGTTGCAGTTTTGTATATTTTTTTCCAAGATTTTTTCAGGTTATATATGAAAAGATAGTCTAAGAAGTGATGAGGATCAGTAGTTTCATGATTTAATGGAACTCGAGACATTTTCTAGTTGTAGGTTAAAGTTAAGAAACTGAAGATCGAAAATCAATTACTTTCACACTACGAAATTTCTTCAACATATGAATAGCAGTTGCTCAAGAAATCTCTATCAAATGAAATAACATTTAAGCGTTCCAACTGTCAAAACTACATATGTAGTAAAATTGTATTAAACTACGATTTGTCTCTTTTACAAAGATATCCTTAGCTGACTGACCCGGCATTGGTTTCACGTGTTAGGTGATTTGAGTCTTTTTCGTTTTCTTTGGACTACCAAACTCTGACTTCGAGAACACTAATAAGAAAAATTAGCTGAAATGCGCATTTAGCACATCAAATTGATATTAGTATCGTTTGATAAAATGTTAAATTCTTCCTGTCTGACTCGATGGGTCTGGTGAAATATTGCCATTACTCGTTAGCTTTTCACATTTTAATCCTTTGAAACTACTAGACGGATTGGAAGGAAACCCGGCAAGAATGTCTTTTGGATGGTCTTCTACAAAGATAATCTTTTATTGCAGATTGGAAATTTAACATTGCCAACAGGGCCAAAAACATGTGGCAATGTTTATGGGACTACATGTATAACGTTTTACAACCGGTCATTTTAGTTACTTTACTTCCTGACGTTTTATATAAAGTTTCGAAACATGAAACATTTCAATGCTGTAGAAAAGAAGCATGGAGAAGGGTTTTTTTTTAAATTTTCTAAAACATATTTAAAGTTCGATAATCATTGATATAAATACACCATGCACAGTAGTCAGTTCTGTTGCCATTTGTACTTGATAAACAATGGAAATTTGAGCATAATGGAAGTCATTTCCAAATGATATAAAAATGTTTATCGGTCAGCTGTTAAATTTGGTTATTTATGATTCATATAATGATATTTTAATAAAAGCATAGGATTTCTTCATTAAATACCCAACAGCTGGGCAAAGATTAATTTATACCTGTATGTCCTTTGAATAAAGTGTGACCCTTTTGATCTTAGATTAATCAGGTTATTTTTTCACGAAATGGCTGTAATTTTCTGTGACGGAAGTTAGATAACACCTTATTTTTTGGTACTTGTTTCTGAGTACTCTTGTATTGTAAAAAGCTAGATGTCGTTGAAGTATTACCTTTTTATTAGCTCACCTGGTCCGAAGGACCAGGTGAGCTATTGTCATCACTTTGCG
>JAOXYJ010062613.1:0-11872 GCA_028566555.1 Lithophaga nigra
AGAAGATAAACATGTATATTATGGTTTATTTGGCGACTACCATACAGTACCAAAATTAAACACACTAAAATAAAACAAACACCAAAAACTAAAATTCCAGAATATCCATCTGATGAATGATAGTATGGCACGCCGTATTTATATTTATTCAACATCCAATTTTTGATAAAATATCTTAAGTATATGAGATATCTTATAAAGTTCAAAACGTTGGGTAATTTTGAAATAATAAAGGATCCCTGAAAGTTTGGACCGCAGTAAATACTTCATGTGGTCATTTCAAAATGGCTGACGAGAAAGCGCGGTTGCTGAATGTAATTCCTCTCATAAAGGGAATCTGCATTTTTTACTTGAAAATCTTCATCGGGCATATCTGCATCGGACCGACCACTAGCCCTGTTTATGGCATTTAATCCTATACCAACAACATCAGTCAGGCAGTCTTTCATTAGCCATGTTGCAAACTTGGCGCCAAATGTGAAATGACTATACGGCAGCGAATTTATAGAAAAATTATTATTGGCTGTTAATGCCACGTGTTTAAAAGGGAGTGATAATTGTTTCGATTTTCATTTTAACATATCTTATAAAGTATATGAGATATCTCGTAAAATATATAAGATATCTTATAAATTTTATGAGATATCTTATATAAAAATTTTTTTATAAGAGATCTTATAAACTATATAAGATATCTTATAAAGTATATAAGATATCTTATAAAGTTTATGAGATATCTTATAAACTTTTCTTTATGAGATATCTTATACATTTTACAAGATATCTTATAAAAATAGAAGATATCTTATATAGTATACAAGATATCTTAAATGTTGAATAAATATAAATACGGCATGCCATATATGTGGTACACGTTTTAGTACGCCAAAAGACAGAAAAATTATATCCTGATGTTCACTGGTATTGGCGAACTTAATGCGAACAAATCATTAGTTTCCCACAAATCTACTGCAACCTTTGAGAAGAAATGTTTTATAAAGTGCGCCACAAAAACGTTCTGATTATCGAGCATGTATACAATACAATTTCCTGTCAGTTAAATTTTGAACATTGGCGAGAATTACTGAGTGATGTAATATGCTAGTTGAATATATCTTATGCAAGTTAAATTCGCAAGTAAACTTTGGAATAATTAGCATGATTAGTGAGATGATTTACAGATTGGCGCATACACAACCCGGTCAAAAGTTAACTAAATCCTGTCCTAGTGACTACTTCACAAGGAAGCTTTTGAAATTCTTACCAGACTTTGGCCCGAAGTACAAAATGTAAGCACACGTAAATCCTGACTGGTATTTTTAAAAGTAAGTCTGCTCTAATCTAAAGCAGTCAAGTTATAAGAAGTTTAGATTAACAAACCTGACCAGCGAACCTTGCTTTAAAGGAAAGACCTGAACAGGGAATACTTTAGTCAAGATCCCCCTAAAGTTAACCTAAGAAAAAGTTAATTTTAGCTGACGCAGCTCTTATACTTACTTGACTTTTTCAAGGTCATGTTATAAAACTTGTCCATGGAAAAGCGAACGTACTTCTAAGTTAACTTTAGACAAAGATCAGACCAAGAACAAAGTTTGCCCTCAAGTTAACTTTGGAATCTTTCTAATTTTTATTGCGATGTCCAGGGCATTGTCTTAAGACAGGTATAATATCTGGTTCTCGGGTGCAACTAGTGGATCATGAGATGCTTACCCTTCCAGAGCGCCTGATCTCACGCCCAGTTTTTAGTGGGATTCGTGCTACTCTGCCTTTAGTTTTCCGTGTCTGTGTGACTTTGTTTGGCCATGGCGTTGTTTGTTCTTTTTTATTTACGTTTTCTGGTTGTCACTTTGGTATCTTCAAACTTTACTTAACTTACGGTTCAGATAATGTCTGCATCCGTCTGTAAATGCCTGTTAACTTTCAGTGAAAAAGTTCTGGATATCTTCAAATTTTCCAAAAGCTATAATGTACGTATAATTAAAGCATAGCAGTTCCAGATTCCGTTCACTATATTGAACAGTATAAAACATTTGAATTCTCTACATTACACACTACCCTTCCACACGACAAACTAAAATCCATCATCCTTGATCTTATCCACCAATGTTTCTGGACTAAAAATGGCGAAAAAGGTACACCAACTTAGTTGTAGGTAAAGTAAAAGCTTACTTTGTCAAGAGCCACACTGATTTTACAAAAAGTACTCAGAGACTGACGTTGTTAGCATGCTGGAATCTTTGATCGACAATATATTTATCGAATTTGGAGGACCTGTTTTTCAATAGACAGTTGGAATTCTTGTGGGGACAAACTGCGTGCCACTGTTGGCAGATCTGTTTCTGCATTCGTACGAAGCAAAGTTATTACAAGAGCTATCACAAAGAAAAGAGAAGAAATTAGACTTGTTCTTTAATTTCAGCTTGCGTTATATATATTTTGTACTCTCTATTAATAATTCTAACTTTAATGACTACTTACATCTTATATAACCAAATGAGCTTCAAATTAAAGACACCACGTAAACATCTTTCTCTGCTTCATACCTTGATTAACATTTATATATTGACAACGGACGATTGAAATTAAGCTGTACGACAAACGTGATGATTTAGACTTTCCAATTATGAATTTTCCCTTTCTTAGAAGTAATATATCTACGTCTCCAGCGTATGGTGTATACATTTCACAGTTAATTCGCTACTCACGTTTATGGACTTTCTAAAAAGAGCGAAATTGCTATCACAGAAGCTACTTAGCCATGATTATGTTCAGCCTTTGTTAATATTATCATTATAGACAATCTACCGCCGACATCATGATTTGATGTTTCGATCTCACAAATGAAACTTGACATCTTTACTTAGATTTCTCGTCTTGCTGGATTTGACGCTCCACGTAATTGACTTTTTCCAGGACATTCCCACTTATAATGTATAGAAGGACATATTTTAATGCATTTTATCCTACTACGTCATTTTTATTTTCGAACACCATAATGTTGAAATACCTGAGTGGTTTATCAATTACATTCGGTATCTAGGAACAATGTATTAACCGAATATCTGACAAAGAATATTTTTGACGTATTTTTTTAAAATAATTTACTGGGTTTGGACATCATTTGGCCCTTTGCCTAGCACATGTAGCAAAATGATCTTAATGGTGTGGTGTTTTGACCAGATTTTGAACATTATTTAGCAAACTGTTTAATTGATAATATTTTTACGTATTTGTGTTTCTACTAGGGTTTGGGCACCATCTAGCCAATCGTCTAGCAGACAAAGGTTTTAATGTATTTGCTACTGTATGGAAGATCAATAGTCAAGGAGCTGATAAACTAAGAAATCGTAAATTACAAAACTTACATGTAATCCAGTTAGATGTGACAAGCCCTGATGATATCACAGCTGCTGTGACGACAGTTAACAACAAAACTAAAGGGAAAGGTAAATACATTACGGCGTTACTGAGATGGTACTCTTGTTTTATTATTTTTAAAGTAAAATATATTTAATTTCAAAGCAGTTCTGTTTACTTCATGTAAAAAAGTGCAATATTTTTCACCTGTAAATCTTAATTTTTTTTCAAAATAAACTTGAGAAAATTGTGAAAATGAGTAATTAGTATATCTGTTTGTGATTTGATGATTTCTTGGTTAAGAATTTCATGTTAATTGCTCTTTTATCTGTTGACTGAATATGTTATTGTCTCTTCAAGGATTGTGGGGCGTTGTAAACAATGCTGGTTTCAATATACATGCTGACCTAGAGATATGCACAATGGAGCACTATAAATCCGTCATGGATGTTAACCTCTATGGAATGATAGCTGTAACTAAAGCTTTTCTACCACAGATAAGAAAGTCTAAAGGTAAACATATTCTCTATAATGAAGTGAAAGTTGCCTCTACTGCAATAAAGCTTTCCTAACAGGATGATTAAGTCAAAAGGTACAGACTTCTCTGTAATGATAGGTTTTAGTTAAGCCTTCCTTCTGCATATTAGGGAATTGAAGGTAAAAACTAACCACTATGAACTAAAAGCTACTACTTAATCCTTCTTACAACAGGTAAGGAAACCTACAGGTTAAAGTTTAAACTTTGAAATGATAGGTGCCGTTAAAACCCTGTACTAAAGATTGAGAAGTTTCGACGTAAGAATTTAAATCTTTTGAGCGATAACTACTATTTATGCTCTCCTACTGTACGTAGGAAAATCTAAAGGCGAGAAGCAACTTCTTCGAAATAAAAACTGTCATCAAAGCTTCGCAGCGCAAATTGGGAAGTTTAATGAGAAGAAATAATATCTATTAAATGATACCAATTCGAAAGGCTTCCTTCCACAGATAGAGTTTAAGGATAAGAATCTTAGTGGAAAGAAAGTTGTCACTAACGCTTCTAACTGCATGAAAAGATATGAATGTAAGAATCAATTGCATTAGCAGCTGTTAGGAAAGGATTAAGATTTGTTCACCCTTCATACGTTTAAGGGTCAATCTTAATGTAGTGATAGTGTTAGAAAAGCGTCTTATCACAAATTAGGAAGTCTCATGATAAGACGTGATCTGTATGAAATTATAGTTAAAACTTTCTATCACAATCAGGTCAGTGTCAATGTAAGAATCAACCGCCAGATAATGATAGGTACTGTATTACGCTTTCCTGATACACACAAAGAAATCTGCAGACAAACATTATATGTAGGCTGTATATGAGAGCCGACACTAAAGATTTGCTATCACATATCAGAATTAGTAACTGCATATCCCCACGCTTTTTAAGCAGGTGACAAAAATTTATTTTAATATGCATTAATTTTAAAATATTACTTATGCTGTATTATAGCCCAGTATTATTTCTAACATTTATCTGTGATCTAAATTCAAACTCAACTCATGGAAAGATATGTCAAAATTCCAGAATCTTTGGCACAATAATGCACCAAGGAGATGCTCTCTTAATTTTGAAAATTTTAGCACAATTTATTTATGTAGTGTAATTATCATCCAACGTTTCAGTTGTGTAAACAAAGTAGCATAAAAGAAATTCGAGGACAATAATAAAATGTGACCCGAGGCCCCAGGGAGCACTATCAAATGTGTCAAACCTTTGTCAAAATCTACTCATATTACGTGATTAATATCCCAGAGTTTCAGTTCTGATTTCCAAGAGTGGCAAAGAAATTCATCGACAATCATAAAATGTTACCCAAGGCCTCAAATGTAGTCCCGCCCCAGTGTCACTAACAAATCTTGAATCCTTTAGAATAATCTACTCATATTGTGTGATTACAATCCAAAGTTTGCGGTAGAATTCCAGGTAGTGTAAAAGTAGTTCAAAGACAATAATAAAATGTGACCCGAGACCTCAAGTGTAGTCCCACCCCAGGGGGCACTTTCAAAATTCTAAACCCTTTGACATAATTTACTCATATAGTGTGATTATCATCCTAAGTTTCAGTTCTTAATTCTAAGTAGAGTAAAAGGAGTTTATGGACAAAGATAAATGTAGGCCAAGGCCAACTGTGTAGCCTAGCCTCAGAGAACGCTATTAAAGTTATGAAATATCTTGCATCATCTACTCATATACATGTAGTGTGATTATTATCCTAAGTGGTGTAAAAGGAGTTCATGGACAAAGGCAAAATGTAGCTCAAGGCCATCTGTATAGCCCAACCCCTGGGAATTCTAAAACCTTCGGCATAATATACAATATAGAGTGACTGTTATCACAGTTCTAGTAGTATTTCAAGTAGTTCATTGACAATGGAAAAATGTAGCCTAAGACCTCCTCTGTAGTCCACCCAAGGGGGGCACTATCAAAATTTCGAAACCTTTGGCATAATCTACTCATATGGTGTGATTATTATCCTTAGTTTCAGTTCTGAATTCATAGTAGTGTAAAGGCCACCTCTGTAGCCTCGCCCCAAGGGCACTTTCAAAATTCAGAAACCTTTGGCAAAATCTGCTTATATAGTGTGATTATTATCCTAAGTTTCAGTTCTGAATTCTAAGAAGTGTAAAAGTAGTTCAAGGACAATGGCAAAATGTGGCCTGAAACCACCTGTGTAGCCCTGTCCCAGGGGGCGTTATCAAAATTCTGAAACATGTGGCACAGTATACTCCTATATTGTTATCACTGACCAAAGTTTGAACTTTCTACGTTACCTGGTTGTTGAGAAAATATGGGACATTACGGGTGTACGTATACGACATGATCCCCATGCTATCGCTAGCGTGGGATAATAGCTAAAGGCAAGAACTTCTATGGATAATAGCTGATGCGTAGACAATTCTATCACACATAGGATAACTAAAGATAGTAAGCTCAATGGAATGGAATGGAAGTTTTTTGCCACAATATATGTAAACTAAAGGAATAATAGGTTTCGTGAAAACACTTCTGATACAATTAGGATATTTAAAGGTAAGACTTAGAAACCATGGCAAAATACCGCTGTTACTTAGCTTTCTAACAATAAATAAAGTGTTAAGGTAAAGACTTTAAAGATCAGAGGGTTATTTAAACAAATGTTGCTTTGGTAAACATTTCCTACCCAGAAGGAATTTTACTAAGACATTTCTGAATATTGCGAGTATAAAATGTTTTCCGGGTTACACAGCTAAACGTTATATGCAATAATTCCTAACAAATATGTTAACATTATTTCATAGAAGCTATATTTCAATAAAAGGATACAGATATAAATATTTATGAGATGAACCCAAATTCTTTAGGTAAAAAACAGTTACGCTTTTATTTTATCATCCATTTAGTACCAAATGATTCAACTGACTACGTTCTTAATTCAGCACTGGGCATTTAATGTGTCCAGTGTTCATTGTATGTATGTATGTTTATTTAACAATATATCGGTTGTCCTCTTACCACAGTGTTGTAAATTTTATAATTTGATCCTGTTTACAGATATAATTATAGTCATTGAATTTTTTACCACAGTACTGCAAAATTCTTTGTTAGACACTCGCGCCAAAATGACAAGATATCAGCTCGCTAACCCGTACTTTAGATTTTAGTGTATGGTTTAATACGCATGTCAAAAGATACTACTGATAATATAGTATCTTCTAACTTTTACTTAAACTGAATAATTTCTATCTCTGAAATTCACAATACATGTAGGGCTGGAGGTAAATTCTCTACCTAGCTTACAAATTCTGAGGGTCTGTATTTTGCTCAAATATCTAAAATTGGGTACTTAAATCGGTAACTATTTGTCTGGAACGGGGTCAGGGTTCTGACCTGTCTGAAGAACACCCCTTTAACTTTAGGATTAAGTACCCACAGAAGCCGGGGTTTCACTGGTTCAGTTACGTAGGTGTTCTGGCTTTCCTTTCCAATATGGTAGTCACGATATAGATGCAAATGACACTAAACATCAAGCACCAAACCAAACCACTGGTCATATGGTCTTATCAACAATAAATTGTTTCCACTGAACAGTGGCGTAAATTCTAGTGTATGCCGTAGGTTCACACGCGAATTGATCGTAGTTAACAAAATATCAATCGCCATTTGGCTGAAGACATGCCAGAAACAAGGAGTTTATTACCCTCTAACATGTGTTATAACTTTCAGGTAGGATAGTAAATGTGTCTAGTGTAATGGGGAGATACTCCTTGCCGAATGATTCTACTTACCACATATCCAAGTATGGAATTGAAACAATGAGCGACTCGTTACGACTTGAAATGGTTAAGTTTGGCGTTGGTGTATCCATTATAGAGCCAGGATCATTTGATGCAGCCACTTCTTGTAGTAATTCTGAAATGGTATGTGTCTACAGATTTTTGGTCTCAATCATTGATATATACTCTTAAAGACATGATAGTAATTCTAGAAATCTATAAAATATTGATTAGATTTAAATATTATAAACATTAAAAGGAGCATCTTAGCGAAAGTTGTCATGGGTGTTTTTATCGTTACGCTTAACCATAAGTTCAAGCCTCTTCTAAATAGGAGAAGTTTATTCAGTTCTATGTTATATAGTTTACAATTAATTTTTATTGGCGATGGATGCAATTTTATCTAGACACTCTATCTATCTTAAACCTTACACTCAGCCGTTATAATTTAGATGTAAAACTGGTTTCCACCCAAGGCAAGAAAAAACTAAATATTCTTCAGCATGTTGTTACAGGCCAAAAATCACATTTTTGTGCAAAACCAAACAAAATTAACTTAAAAATTTCACAAATTTAATTTGTGATCATAAGAAAACAACAATAACCGAAGTATGCCACAAACAATACTCATCAGTTTTGAATAAAATCCGTACTTATCTCCAAAGTTTCAGTAATCAGATATATATAGAAATAATTCCAGTTTTGGAGTTGTTCTTACTGTTATTCACATACGCACGTTAGTAAATGTCAATTTCTTCAGTTTTTACAAATAAACGAAAATATTACAACCAGCTGTACCTTAAGAGTTCGATGAATCGCAAATATTTCGTTAAGTCCAGATTTTGGAAACAAGCGCAAATGAGAAATGGTTGTAGAGAAATATCGTCTAAACTATCTATAGAATTAAATAACGTTCGATCTAAAACAGAACAGAGTGATTATGTGTCAATTATGGACTGTGAATGTGGTCATTGTCAGTATGTAAGAGTTAAGAGTGCCTGTATAAGGTCAGTTTTAATACATAAGAGTCAATATTGATTTTTAGACTCGTTGTATAAGAGTGAAGAATGACATGTAAAGGCGAAGAGTGACGTAAATTATTTAAGGTCATTTCGATATAAAAGATCAGACTCAATGTAAAAAGGGAACACTTACCAAATAGTATGCCGTCAGTTATAAATATAAGGCCTGAAGAAAGCCCTTACTAATATGTATATATGCCATTTGTTTCTATGTGAAAGAATGAGTATTCTTAACAATAAATAGCGTAGAATTTTAAACGATTATATAAACTACCCTTGAGTGTAAAAGAAGGAAGGTGATTACGGTAATTGTGATAGATTTCATAAATTTTATTTCAGTGTAAGAGAGTGAAAAATGATTGTGATGATATGTGGTCTAAAGCCTCCGACGAAGTAAAGTCTGTATATGGGATGAACTATTTTTACCTGCCGTATGAAACCATGAAGAAATATGGAGAAGAGGGATCCGCGAATTCCCCCAAGCCTGTCTTAGATGCTATTGAAGACGCCCTTTTAAATATACATCCGAAACCAAGGTATCTTGTGGACGGAAGTAACAGTTGTGTTGACATTTTTGCGGTAAGTTTTGTAAGTCAACAGTAGACCCCACAGTGTTGATGTCTACAAACGATTAACTTTACCTCAAAATAGCCGAGAATTCGAGTTATTTGAGGTAATTAAGCAGCTTGTTTCTAGTGAGGAAATGTAATTTTACCCCGATTGAATTACATAGATGCCTGTGAAAAACCGAGATTTCCCAGTGAAAGAAAAATCGACAATTCACGCGGTGAAATAACAACGTTTATTTCACTGCGTACCGTCACGGTACTAACGTCGTCACAATCGAAAATATCATTGAGCGTCAGACAAATGAAACAAGTTTTTTAAACGTCTAATTAGCGCACACAAAAGTATAGACCTACGTAATAAACAGTATAACTACTCTTGAATCCCGATTGTAAAAGATAAATCGCTCGTAACTGAGCAAAGATAATAATTTACTCATGCACTAAAGCGCATTCCTGAATACTGCAGTGTTCGGTTATTTGTGATTTATTTTCGATATTCGGAATGTAAGAGTAGTTATACAATAACTCCTATACATTAAATCGAACCTAGAAATAGAGATAGAAGATTAAAGCATAATGTTATAGCGCTAAAAATTGAATTCCAGACTTTAAAATCACAAGTAAAGTTCGAAGATACCAAGGGGCAGTCAGAAACCGTAAATCACGAAGAACATACAACGTTTGGCCTAACATAGACACAAGACAAACACTAACTACAAAACATAACACTGAAAACTAAAGACAGAGCAACACGAATCTTACTAAAAACCGGGGGTGAGATCCGGTTCCCCGGAAGTGCTACAAAAACAATTATATATATTATTAATTAACGACTATGTATTAACTAAGATACAGCCAAACTTCTACTGCTTTAACAAAATGCAAGTGGATCATTACAAGAAAAGTCCGCTAGTAAAGACCGGTAGTCCGTATTGACTGAGTGTTTCCGTAATGATCGACATACAGGTAATTAATAGGAAAGAAGGAACTTCACTCCGCTTCAAATAAAATTCCCGGAGTAAATGCATCGAAGCACATAATTAATAAATGTGAGCTGTTTTTCTTGCATACTTTGTTATTCTGCTTAGTAATATAGTTGTTAGGAAAGAGTGAAATTTTTGGTTGGAAATGTGACAAATCAGTTAATAACAAAATACCGAACTCCACGGCATATTCAGAAAAGGAAGTCTATCAAAACCGACAAAACTGAGAAAAAAAACGCCCGACCATCTCAGCAAACGAAACGAGTGGTAAACAACTGTCATATTCCTGAATTGGTACAGGCATTTTCCGAAGAAAATGATGGATTAAACCTGGTTTTACGGCATGCAAAACCTCTCACTTGTATGAACATTAGGTTTTTTTTATCCAAACTTTTAAAGAAAATAATTAATTATACATGTTGTCAAAATTGTTTTGAATTTCACTGTGATTTAATTATTAAAATTATCATTAGTTAACGATTTCCTTATGGCATAGTTATTGATCCTCGGCTAGCTGTACTGTAAGACTCCGATAAAATTAAGGTAAACTACGTTTGCTAATATGGAAATCGCTGAGTAAGGGTATCATATTGATTTATAGTAAAACAATAGTACCGTTTTCCTTCCAGATGTTAGCAAGAATTTACAACTTTCTGCCCGAGTATATAGCTGATTTCATTATAAGCTGGTATACTGGATCATATAAGCCGCCACGTGAACAGTGTGTCTAGCTGAAGATATGGTGCTTTTATCGATGAAACGAATAAGCAGTCTTGTGTTGAAATACATTATGACTGCATTAAATACAACCATAAAAGATACTTTATTATCATTTTTTATCAAGGAAGTAGAATTCATGGTTATTACCAATGTACTAACATCATTTCACCTTGATTTACTGCATATAATGAGGCACTAAAGAGCAGAAAATACTATTTCGGGGCTCATTTATATGTTGTTGACGCCAGGGTAATTCTGAACAAGTTTTTATCGCGTGTTTATTTTTAAGATTTTACCTATGATCGTCTTAAGTTTACGTCAGGGGTCGCACTGTTTAGTGCTATTCAGGGACAATAATGTACGGAATATTGTTAAACAAGATACTAGGTTTTTACAAATTCCAAACCAATAACTCGAGTATTGAGATGGTTAGTTTATACCAAAATGTTCAAACTGTCTTTACCACCTTCTCCACCCCGATGAATCAATTTTTCGCCTAAATCTCGGCCCAAGAAAAGTGATGGAGGAAGGCGTGAAAATGCACAAACTTTCAGTACCTGATCACTCAACGGTATGAGTCTATTACACCGTCTTTCTTCCATTCATTGAAGACCAGAAGCAAATTCATACTTTATAGCCAATATTCTGGAGATCTGTACAGGTAAATGCTAAGATACAATGAAGGTCAGCAGCAAACTCATACACTATAGCCGATAGTCTACAGATTTGTACAGGTAGATGTTAACGTTCACTGAAGGTCAGAAGCAAACTCAAACACTATAGCCGATAGTCTACAGATTTGTACAGGTAGATATTAACATTCACTGACGGTCAGAAGCAAACTCATACACTATAGCCGATAGTCTACAGATTTGTACAGGTGGATGTTAACATTCACTGACGGTCAGAAGCAAACTCATACACATTAGCC
>JAOXYJ010062723.1:0-11872 GCA_028566555.1 Lithophaga nigra
GTAAGATCAGCTTTTCTCATTGCCATGACAAGAGAAATCTTGTGTATTGCATCAGGTTTTCTCACAGCCATGACAAGAGAAATCTCATATATTGCTAAGTTTAAGATTAGCTATTCTCAGAGCCTTCGTGAGAGAAATCTAATCTATTGCTCAGTGCGAGGTCAGCCTTACTCAGTCTTGAGAGTAAATTCTTGTCTATTCTGAGATGTTAGACCAACTTATCTCACATGCTCTCATTACCATAAGTTTCTTTAAACATTTTATGTGTAAAAAAGATTGATTGATTGATTAATTGACTAAATGGATTTTTTAGGCCACTTTCAACAATTTTTCAGCTATCTTGTGGCATTCAGTTTTTATTTGGGGAGAAAGATAATGTAACCTGTAAGAACCCCTGACTTGCAGCAGGAAAACTGGCAATACTTGTCAATTGAGGTTGGATTTGAGCACACGGCACCACAAGCAACATTTGAACTCACAAACCCAGTGTGTTTAAAATGCCAGTGTTTAAAGTAGATTGGACTAACTATCTAGACCACTCGGCAACTGAGGTCACATAAGCCAGAAGAATATCAATCCTATTTCTGGAGTAAGATAGAATTATCATGCACCCTGTGGATATGATAATTTTCAAATCAAAACTTGGCAAGCCATGTTTTAGAGAAAAGTAATCTTACCCCAGTGTGATAAACAACATATATAATATCCTTGTAAAGGCAAATCAGTATTGCTCTGACAAAGGTGAAGGATACAAAATATGTCCTGATATATCTGTAACATCCATACTGTTGCTTTGATACTTCAGACAAATATAGCAACCAAAGCCCCAAATATACAGCAATATATCTTTCACTGATTACTACCTTTTACCCAGATATGATTTAACTAACAACAAAATTGTTGTGTGAAACTTACTGCTAACATGCACGATTAGTGTGATTTAATACAGAACTACTAACTACAAGGAAAATGTAGGGTGAGTGTATGAGATGTTTTATATGAGGTATAGCAAAACTTCTTTAAACCAAAACTGTTCTGTCAGTTACTGAGAACAGGACACTATAACAAACACAGTGTAATCTCCATGATTACTAAGGTCTTCTCGTTCACTCCTGTAACTCTACTTAACCAATACAGTCATATTACATGACTGCATATCACTCAGTATCTGAGAACTGAATTCAGACATAAATTTAAACAAAGTCATTGATGCATGAAATGTAGGTCAGAGTGACCTTCATTTTATGGGATGCTGACATATTTAGCTAGATGTATCCCACACCAATTTAAATGACCGCATGTCACTCTATATCCAAGAATTAATCTATGACATAAAAACTAACTGAAGTCACTGAAGTGTGAAATGTAGGTCAAGGTATGGTTGGATGCTAAAATGCTCCCTTAGATGTATCAAGTTAACAATTGCAGGTCACTCAGTATCCAAGAATTAAACTCAGATGTGAAACTTAACCAAGGTCATTGACAAGAAATATAGGTCAAGGTGACCTACATTTGGTGGGATGCTGACATAATCTCCAAGATGCATCCCCATACCATGTTACATGATTGCATGTCAATAAGTATCCGAGAATTTAACTCAGATATAGAACTTAACCATAGTCAACTTGGACGTTAACTTAATCAAGGTCTGTGAAGCATGACATTTTGGTCATGTTAGTCTAAAGAGTTTACGTATCAAGTTACATGATTGTAGGTCAGGCAGTCACTAAGATATTAGTGCAGACATACATGCCCATGCAGAGACACAAGGTGACATCATGCCCTCTATTTCAAAGGCACAAAGTAATTACCAACGTTTCCATGGTAACTGATTTAAAGAAGTTTTACTACAAACTCACTGTTAGTATGTTATAAGAATGGATATACAGTTGTTACAGTAGGGTGATTTTTTACCTTTTTTTCATGGTCTTCTTTCTTTTTCTGAACAGAAAAATAATATACATAGAAGAAAATTAAGGACTAAGTCATACCTCCACCAGAAAACTAAAGATTCAAGAAATAAATTCTTCAACAGAAAAAGTGATCGTTAATATTTAATTATGTTAATTCAGTTACAGTTTCATTTTTTGTAACAGGATATAAAAAAAAAAGACGATATGAATGTAAATGTACAGAAGAACAAAGTTGAGACAGTATATAGGAAGAGTGTTCAGACTGTTGTTCTTCATCTTATAATCACCAAAAGGCCTTTTATAGTTAGTAACTAATTATGCGTTATGACAAATTTGTTCCAACATAAATCTTTTAGCATCAATTTCAGCAATTCTGTGCCTGTAACATGGAAAACTAAACAGAGGTGTGAACAAAATTTTTAAAGGAAAAATAATAATATATTTACAATTATCTCAAGTTTTACAAAATGTTAAAGATGTACATGGCCTAAAGTCAGGATAAACCTTAGCTGGTTTTTTGGCTTTAACTTTTGGGTCGTTTTGGCATTTATTTCTGCTCTACAACCTTTTCGATGTTGTTTTGGTCTTCCATATTTTTTGGCCTCGAGCACAACTGATGAGACATTGTTTGTCGAAGTGCACATATTGTGCACTAAATTTGGTATCATTGATTGTTATTACAACTTCAAGGTGAAAGTCTCATGACCTTCACAAGTAGGCCTAATAGTTGTTGAGCAATATCCTAATTCTAGACCACAAAAAAGATAATACTGAAACATATTACCATTTGATAATGAAGTCACAGGATCATAAATATTGATAAATGTAACATACTGTAAGAAATCAATGTCAGCCTTTAAACATATCTAACAGTATCATACAGATCCTGTTCATTTTTAGGTATTAGATAGTCCCAACACAACTATTCATTTTGTAACGATTAATCAGAAATTTTTATATTAGTTCAATATCAAACAGATGTAATCTCCCTAACTTTGCACTGGCATGAAGTTTCCACCAGACAGGAAAAAAGGAACTTAGAAAGATTAAAATTCACCAGATAATACGAATATCCTGAAGTTAAATTACTTTAAAAGGAAGCTCCATCAAAGTCCTATAGGACATATAAGAATCAGAAATGATTTTGCCCATCAAAACAGAAAATGGAAATAGTCATTGCGGAAGTAAAAATATTATAATAAAATAAAGCAACATTTACAGTATGGACCTAAATAACAGAAATCTGTTAAAAGATGGGATAAAATCATCGCTGATATATATAAGTATTACTAATGATTGTTACATTTGTCTCACCTTAGAGTCTTTCCTGTCATGTCCTGCCACTTGTCCTGTAGCTACTCTCATTCTGTCTGGGTGAATGGCCAAACTGAAATAACAAAGATACCATGTTATATACAGGTATATAGGAATGAATGTCCATGGACTTGTTTTGTAGCTACTCTCATTCTGTCTGAGTGAATGGACAAACTGAAATAACAAAGATACCATGTTATATACAGGTATATAGGAATGAATGTCCATGGACTTGTTTTGTAGCTCCTCTCAGTTTTCAGTTTTAGAGACATATCCTGACTTGACCATGTTAAGTGAAAATGAATGTTATTTAAACTTTTCAGTTTTTCATTACACCAAAGATGAGTATACATTTATCATAACTGAAGTACAAATAAGAAATGGGGAGACTCTTGCAATATTACCATGAAAAATTACCCTTACAATATGGACTGTCAGTCTTATATGATATTGAGAACAAGCAGACACTATTGCCAAGGACTGTACATCAAATTATTACCCTGATGACATCAATACCAAGGAAGGTTAGTCAAATTATCATCCAAGATAACACTGATACCAAGAGAGGTAAAAGTTGAATTATCATCCAAGAAGGGAGTAAGTCATATTATTATCCATGATGACACTTGTAACAAGGGAGGTAAGTCAAATTAGTATCAAAGATTACACTTATTACAAGGGAGGTAAGTCAAATTATCATCCAATATGACACTAATACCAAAAGACTTAAGTCAAATTATCATCCAACATGACACCAATACAAAGAGGGGTAAGTCATACTATAATTCAAGATGACACTAATACCAAGAAAGGTTAGTCAAATTATCCTCCATGATGACACATATACCAAAGGAGGTAAGTCATATCATCATACAAGATGACACTTACATCAAGGGAGGTTATCCTCCAAGACGACACTAGTACCAAGGGAGGTAAGTCAAATTATCCAAGATGACACTTATAACAAGGAAAGTTAGTCAAATTATCATCCAAAATGACACTAGTACCAAGGGATGTAAGTCAAATTATCCTCAAAGATGATACTTGTATCAAGGGAGGTAAGTCAAATTATTATCCAAGATGACACTTATACCAATGAAAGTTCAGTCAAATTAACATCCTAGATGACACTTACATCAAGGGACATTAGTCAAATTATCATTCAAGATAACACTTATAACAAGCGAGGTAAGTCAAATTATTATCCAAGATGACATTAGCAGCAAGGAAGATAAATCAAATTATCCAAGATGGCACAATTAACAAAGAAGGTAGTGAAATTATCCTCCAAGATGACACTAATAACAAGAGAGGTAAGTCAAATTATCAGCAAAGACAACCAATTATAAGTGAGGTACATCAACTTAGTGTGACAGTAAATTTTGTATCGGCCATTATCAAAAATCTGTAACCTAGAAAACCTAGGTTTATTTTTAGCAACCCAGTAACTAATGCACACCTTATAATTCCTTCCATTAGTTTCAAAACATTCTAACATGCATTTAATCAATGTTTATATAATTACTGTGCAGCTTTTTATATTTTTATGAAAGTGTACCTGTATGTATAAATATAAACCTTTACAATGAAGAAGGTATTTAAACATATTTGTTCTATCAAGGAAGTTCAGTTATGGTGTCATTACTCAAATCAATTAATAACTAACCTGTGAAAATTATGGCTTTGGCACAATCTGTATACAAAGGACAAACTGCATTGTTTTGTCAGAAATGTGGAGATAGTAATCAAATTAAATACAAGTGTATGAAATGTGATCTTTTATTGTGTACAAAATGTTGTAATATACACCAGAATGAAAAATCATCTGACGAACATAAAATTCTTGATATCAAGGATCTAGATACTGCCATGTATGATGGAGATCCCGAGTCTAACCCTGACTTATCAAATGTTCCATGTGCTGTTCACAATGAACAAATATGTCTTTCCTTTTGTACAGAATGTGAAAAACCGGTTTGTCCTCTGTGTCGTGTTAATATTCAAAGACATAAACACAATGAGATTAAAATAAGTGATGGATATGAAATGTTGGTGAGAAAAATAACGTCAGTAAATTACCAGTTAGACCAGGATGTTATGACATTTGGTGAAGACATATCCATTCTAGATTCTGTAAAATCTGTTGCAAGTAACAAATATCAAGAGGAAAAACAGAAAATTTTGCAGCACGAAAGAGCTCTGAAAAAAGCAGTTAAAATTCATACTAAAAAGCTTATCAGTGCACTTGATCTGAGATGGAACATTTTGAGTACATCACTAAATGATGAAGAAAGTCGTGCAAAAAAAGGAATCCAAGATTCAGAACTAAAATATCAAAAATTTAATGAGGCAATAAATTCAAATGATGTAAACAAGATTTTTACAGTTGTGGAGGATGTAAGAGATCATGAAAGAAAAACAAAAAGACCTATTAACATCAAGTACAGACAATTGCCAGAATTTGTACCAGGGGAAATAACTCCATCCAACATAGACTTAATTCATGGATCTTTAAAGGAGGCTGATGGGGACTATATTATTACCCAACCTGGATTCCAAGTTCTGAAAAAATACAAAACCAGCTTTCAGGCCGTCAACAGTATTGTACGTTGTACTGACGAATCACTGTGGATAAACAATGTAACTACAAGTACTTTACAAAATGTCAAACTTACAAACGATACATTACAGATATCTCAGTCTATTAATTTACAGGCAACGGACATGTCACTATCACCATCAGGGGACATACTCCTGGCTACCTTAAAATCTAACCTCCAACTTCTGACACAAAGAAAACCAAAATTTATAACATCTCAGTTCAATGTGTCTCCACTTGTCGTAAAAGCCGTTCATGTTTCCAAGGACAATAAAGTAATAGTGGGCGTGAAAGAGGATGGACCTACCTTTCCTGTCAATGGTCCACGGCAAGTGATTGTCATGGATATGAAAGGAAGAAAGGAGATGACTCATCACCATGACAACAACAATAAACAACTATTTACGTACCCTTGTAAAATAACGACTGATAGTGTTGGGAATATCTATGTGATAGACTTAATTTCAGAAGACTGTACTGGTAGGGTGATCATTTTAGGACAAATGGGTGGGGTAAGAGGAATATACTTAGGTCATCCTATTATAAACAGCGTGGAATATCTGTTTATGCCACGAGATTTAGCCACAGTATCACCAGACAATGTCGCTGTTACCGATGTATATACAAATATGATATACATTCTTAATAATGAAGGGCAGTGTGTTAAATACATATCCACCATAGACTCTGGGATTAAATGGCCGTATAGTTTGGACATTGACAATAATGAGACATTATATATTGGATGTATGACAGACACTGACCAGTCAACTGCTATGATTTATGTTGTTAAATTTTCTGGACAGTGACAATAGGACAAAAATCGACACATAAAAAAGTCAAAAACTGTAATTTGTTTGTTTTCTATATAATGTCAATATGGATATATATAACACAATCACACCAACAGACAGTCACTCAGGTATGAAATGGATGTCACAGTGACAAAATTGACCTGAAAAGACTGGCACAGAAAGGGCATAACTTACAACCCCTATCTATTTGCTTGATTCCAATGGCAAATAGTTCAGAAATCAAATGATCATTCATGAGTTTAATGTTTCCTTTTGAGGAAACTGAGGCCATTCTGGGGAAAATCATGAAAAATAGCTTTCCTGGACTTTTCCTGCACAAAAGAAATACTGTTCTATATACTTTGGAGGAGACTGGGTAGACAGGTGGTTACAGTAGCTGGTTTATAACTACAAACCTAACACCACTATCATGGGTTTGATTCATTCATGTGTTTGTGTATCCAGACACCTAACCAAAGGTCTCACCAGATCAGCTGGTTAGCTGTCTTAGCTTTCCTCCCCCCAGCAAGTCTGGTGGTCATGATATAGCTGAAAAAATGCCGAAAGTGATGTTAAACCCCTACACCTATATACATTGGATTAGTGCACACACACTCAGACAGCTGAAAGGTTGCATTTAATATACAAACGAAAATGTCAAATTTCACTTCCAGTATTGTAGGTCAAATTATTTGCAGAAAATTGTCAAAAATCGTCAACTTCAGAGGGGATTTGGTGTTGGCCCACGACCCTGCCTGTCCATCCCACCCCACTTTGCAACCAATGCTTTCTACCTCCAGTCTTATGAAATAGCATCTATTTCATCCCCAACATCTATCTTATTCTCAAGTAATTTATATATTCTTGTAAAACTATGAAAACAGTTTATTTTACAACTCACTTTGGTAAAAATTTGTAAATGTATAAACAGTTTATGGACTAATGTAAAATGGTTGCTAGCTGATGACAAAAGCTTATTTCACAGGCCATTCAAGAGTTAAAAGTAAATTGACATTGTAATCTGTTTACATGAGGTAAACAATTACTTCCACATTACATAAAATAGTTTATTATTTAGAACGAATTCTATGTTTGTTTTCAATTGAGGCATAAAATTATTACAATTTACTGCATCTAAAATAGAAATGCACAAAACACAGGTTTGCTGTCTTCAAATACAACAATGGTATTTTAAACTATCACCACCATATCATGCTTTTATTTCTTATATATCGAGTAGACTTGCAGATTCAGCTTAGAATTAGCTGAATCTGAATAACAATCTGAAATATATCTGCTTTTCAACTTAACCCAGCCCATACTTATTATAAAATTTAACATGATTAAAGGAGATAACTCTTTATTAAATCATGCAGGTCTTACTGTTCAGTTCTACTGACACTTAATATTGATTACAGTGTTTTTATTTCGTATATGGGTCAAGATGAATGCCGATTTCTGTGGGCATTTTTTGTACAAAGAGAATTCCTCTGTCCTTTTTTACTCAGATGAATGTACAAAATTCCTACATATATGGTGCTTTTCTACTGGATTTTACAATATCATTTCATTTGCTTTCAGAATGACAATTCAGTCTCAGTTTTACAAATTCCAATTAATTTTTATCATACCCCATTTCAGTACCTTTGACTGTTATTTAGGATGGCTACTTCAGTAAACTGTATAATGTGACCTTATTCTGTACTTGTGAAACACTGGTTTTGTAAGATTTATCTCCCCGTACAGCAGAGGTCCCAATATTGATTATCAGCAAGATTTGGGAAATTTTGCATATTTTTGAAAATTAATTTTTGCCACCTATTTATTTACCAAAAGGAATATTTTTATGTATTTTATAAATGCCAAACAGAATTTTTTTTCTTTGCATAAAAAATGTGCATTTGTGAAAAGATTTAAAAAATGTTGAATTTCCTATGAAAACAACTAGATTACAATACCCTTTTAGAAAGGGAGATAACTCTCTCAAACATATAAATTAAGGTGTGAATCCCGGATTCTGAAAAGAAGGTTTTAGATAGAGGTAGAATAGTGAGTGAAACTGGTTGTAAACACAGAACTTAAGGATTTAGTTTATTTTAAACTCAAATGTTTTGTATATATGTAGATCTATAAAAGTGGAACCAATTTTAAATTGCAAAGTTAAGATGAATTTCATATCATGTTATATGAAAGAGCTCAAATTTGTTGGAACTAATTTTTATCATTTTATGTAATTTTTATGGTTTGAAATTTCTGAATTTATGCACTTAAAGTTTTTTCTCCTAGAATTTAAAATTCACATTTTGTTAGGGTATAATTTTGTGAATTGAGTAAACTCACAAAATCCATGAAGATCAATATTCCAACAGTAATGATTTCACAATAATTGTCGAAAGATATCATTTTTTCTTTTTTCCGATTTCTTGAAATAATGAAAAAAAGATTGACTTCAATTAATATAACTTTTATTGCTATAAATTCGTGAAGATAAAAATTCTCTTTGAATTATGAGGATATTTTTTCCACTACCTCACATTATAGCATTTAAATATTGTTGAAAAAGTTGTTAAGCACTTCATCATTGCAAATGTTTTGAAATTACACAAAATTTGTAATTATTCTTTTGCACTATAGAAATAAAGTGTGTGAAAATTTTTGAGGTCAAAACTTTAATGTGCATTATTACCTTGGAATGATTTCAAGTAACGACTCATTACTTTTCCTTCATTGTCCTTGTCCATATAATAAACATCTTTGTAAATCAGAGAATTAAAATTTTAAATGAACACCACAGGTTTAGCCCAGGAGGCTCAGAGTAAGGTTTTGTGGGAAAATTTGTAGAAATCTTTGTTAGGACTATGAATGCAGAGTTGATAAATTTGCATTAATCTTCACAGAGTATCAGGTTTGTGCAAATGAATACCCAAAGATCTATAAATGCCAGTAAAAGCTATCAACAGTTTATAATACAAGTTTTTATGGAGGATAATTTGGAGTATCATTATGTAGGAGCTACCAAGTGAGGTATAGAAATAAATGCATTTCATATAAACTTCATTTTTGAGGTGAAATCCAAATGTTGAGATAAAGGGCCTTGAGCTTTAACTGTTCAATGAGAGGGGGAGTATAAAAATACCTTCTACAGAACAATGAATGGAAGAATTTCCCCAAATGATGGCCCAGAGTTCAAATAAATCCTCTTTTTAAATAGGGAAAAGTTTAAAATCATGTTTTATTAAGTTATGACTAATGGTTTTAATTTGGGAACATACATGTATTTGTAAAGATAAAGTATATTGTTGCCATGAGATTATCCAATGCAGATATATTTCTGACCATTTCAAGGTAAATTGTTATAATGCAGAGATTTTTAGTATACATTCATGACATTTGTGTTAAACATGTACCATATGTTTTAAGTTTTCCGCCTGGACACTGCTTGTTTTATTTAATGAATTCAGGAGCTCAGCATGATGCAGATTGTTTTGACAAAAACTGAAAAAAATGTCAAAAAATGCAAGCTCTAATACAAACATGTATTTGTTTTCCATAGTTTTTAATAATTGACTCAACTAAACCATAATTCATAATTGATATTTAACCTGCTATGCAGATTTTTCATTTTTTAACCACCTAAAATGTAAGTGCTCAATTAACAAGAGAAGATCATATTTCCTTCATTCTACAATGCAGTATTTTTTTATGTACGTATATATTTAGATACATATATTAGAATGTGGATAGATTTTTTACCAAGTTGTAAGACGGCAACAGAAATTTGTTACTTATACATGTGTCTAAGGGATCTGAATTAAATCTTGCTTTAATGTTCTTTTTGTGGAAGACAGTACACTTTTGAACTATTTTACTGTTAGAGTTATCTCCCTCTAATCAGACTTTTATCATTTTTTGCAGCATATCCAGTGTTCTTCTCAGTGCTTTTACAGCAGTAACACCACTAAAGAATTGAATGCATGTTTTATAATTATATATGAATGTAAAAAGTTTGGCCAGAAGCACATGTGTTATGAAGCTGAGAAATGCTTTGCACTTAATGGTCTTAACTTTTAGAGTCAAATGAAACTGTGATAGTATGTATTGATTTCTGATAATTTCATTTCATACTGTAGCCATGAAAATTTAAGACACAAGTAGTAGAATTTAAATTAGGGATTAATCATGTCAGTTTGAAATTGTTTATGCCTCTATAACTCCCCGCCCCCCTGCAATTTTTCAAAATTTTTGCAACCAGTAAAATTAGAATCACATACACTTTCAATATTTTATCCCTCATGTTTGAAAAAAAAAGATCCAAAATTGAACTACAGTTTCAGTTACTACTAAGAAAATGAAATGATACACATGCTGTCTTAAATGGTAAATTGTTGCCCCTGCTATCAGAAGTTCTTTTTGACAGAGTTGATAAAAAGTAATTTGACCTTACAATGACAAATTTTTCTATCCTTTAAGACTACTAGAAGTTACTAATGAAAAAAAGATTTTCTTTAATAAAAATACCATTCTAATGCAGAGTAAAAGTGTCTTTTTGCTTTACATTGTTCAATATAATGTCAGTATTTTATATTATTTTTGAGAAAAAGAATTTGTATGGAAGGTCAGTTTCAGATGGGATTTACTTAATTTTTATAATTTGTAACTACCAGTAACTGATGATGGAAAATGTAATATTTGTTTTAACATTATTTTATATTTTAGGAAGTTTTAGAATGAATTTAAAAATAATAAGAAAACTGAAATGAACTAGAGACAGCATACATCTTTTTATATATCATGATATAATTAAGTATGAATATTTCTAAGAATCAGACAGTGGTCAAAAAGACCCACCCTGATTTATATTAATTTTCATTCAGAGAACTTAGAAACACACAAAAACAGTATTTGTTTTCATTGTTCATTTTGCATACTGGAGAAATACATTGTATAGTATACACTGTAAAACAGTAAGAATAGGGGAGATAACTCACTAATTCTACACAATTTACTTAATACCACAGAAAAATTTCCACATCTGAGCAGATCTACAGAAGATAAATATTTATTATTTCTGGTCAAACAGCACCAATTTATTAAGTACCAGTCTTTCTAAGAATCATGCAAACCTTATTATAATGATGATTCATGGTAGAAAAAAACACCCAGGTCTGAATGTGTTTTTAGAATTAATGCCAGATACAGATGACAAAAACAGCATTGTTTTTGTAAAATTTCTTGGTCTTGGGTGAAATCTG
>JAOXYJ010062834.1:0-11870 GCA_028566555.1 Lithophaga nigra
ATATATATATATATACTTCATATGCAGGTGCTGCTGGAATGTTGCTACACACAAATGGAAAGTTAACAATGGGAAAGTCGAAATCATCTCTTTTGTCGTAAAGTTTTGTTCATAGTTGACAGGTTGACAGCGTTCATCCGGTAGGAAAATTAACGTATTGTTTCCTTACTAGATAAATGATGAACAGGAAACGAACTCCCGAAAAAACAGAAGATAGCTTATATTCTATGAAGATCTGATACAGCAAGAAATTGCCAAAATTTATGTGTAGATGTGGAGGAAAAGACTATTAGATAAAAATATGACAGAAAATTTTGTTAATCAATAACTCGAAACTAAAACAAAAAGATGGCCCGTCAAAATGTTTGTAAATGTGCAAAAAATTATCTTTTGGTTATTTCAGCATTTGAACATATCAACCTAGCACCTAAAAGTTTTTGAAAATATGACTTCATAAACAAAATCGGGAGTTGCTCAAACGTGCTGTATTTAGCAATTTAGCAGTCTGACTTTAGTATCAAATTAATTGTTTCAAACTATCTTTTCAATGAACTAAATCAAAATAAACATGAGACCAATATTACAATAATAAAACTAAAAATTGTCACTGAAGATACACTTGAAACATAACAACTAACAGTAAACATGTACTATGTCAATTAAATTTTCACTATCGAGTAGAGCTGCTCGATCTTTGAAGGTAATAAATGTGATCTGTAAGCATTGGAATCTGGAAAAAGAATCAAGAACAAGCCATGTCATTGATTTACATGTAATTGTTTATTAAACCATCACAAGAGATGCAGCGAGAACAAAATTATGATTACTACTACCATATTAAACATGCACGCATAAGAAGTATATAGATTTGAAAGATACTGAAAAAACATAAGTATTTAAATTAATTATATGGCTCAACTGTAAATTCCTTCTTAAAACAATAAATCTTTGCACACCCGGTACATTAAATGCGGATAGATTTTGCTAAAATCAAAGGCAGTTACTTTGCCATTACAAATAAAAAACTTTAACACCAAAACTGATCTTTATAACATTGCTTTTAAAATATTAAAAGATTTTATTAAAAGACACTTCAGAACAGACTGAGATGAATTTCCTTTTTCAAGTCTTGGTTAACTCATTGCCTTTTAATCTGGATTAAGAGATGTGAGAATGGCGAAAACATTTACTTTTTTGAACAACTTATAATAATGCCTGAAAATTTTCAAAGATTTGATCGAAATGAACTGAAATTGTCTGGTGAAAATGAAAAAAAAATCATCCAAATTAAACAGCACCTATTTCTTGTCCTCCATAGCAATAAATTAAGTAAAATTTCAAACGAATTTGTCAAGTGACACAGGTTTATAAATGGGAATGAAAAATAAAGAATGGACGGACAACAGTTTATCATCATCCGTCATCCGTCAAGACAACAGGCAAAACACAGGTAAAGCAGTAAAAGAACACCTCACAAAAGATAAAAAAAATATTAATATCTTCCTGTTTGATAGTGCAGAAGTTATCATTGTTCAAACAGTTACATGAAATATGACCCTGTAAGGAACCTGAATCTAAATGAAGATTTATATATCTACGATCTGCATATGCTTCTCTATGGGGATTAGTCAAAATATTTTCTTTAACACTGTTCATAGCCGGAATGAATTTTGTGGAAATTAGTTAAGGACCATGGTCTACCACCGGAGGCTTTGGGAAAAAAATCTAAATCTACATTAAACATAAATATTTGATCAACTTCACTAATATCTTGCTTTTCTGGCCATTTGAAAAGATTTAAAAAAGTTCTAGCAGAATAATTTGATTTTCATAACATGGTTAGCGCTTGAAATAACTTGGTTGGGATAACATGCATCAATATAAGCCACTGCAACATTTTCCCCAGCTTGACACTCAGAAAAAATCAGATTCCTTTCAGAACTACTTTTCTCTTGTGTACTTTTAAACAATTTCCTTGTTTTTAACACCCGATTCTCTCAAACCTTATTATCTTACGTATTTCTTTTAAATTTATAGCTTCAAATTTTTAAAACCATTTCTCTGTTTTCACATAATTTCAACCTTTCTTTATTTGATTTTTTAACAAAAGTCAATGTATTGTTAGGGAGCACACGTGAATTGTCAGATAATAGTAAAATCTTCAGGTGGGAAACAAGTTCATGTAAGGGATACGGAATACCTTTAGCTGAAAATTGCAGTAAAGATTTATCTTCTGGGTTACATTTAATTTTTTCTGAATTTTTAGTTCCATTGAGTTTTCTTCAGTGTTTGGTTATATCTTGTAATCCATAAATCTATTATTTCTGTAATGTCCTTGGTTAAAGTTTTCAACTCTTGTTGTTTGAATTTGCTTTTTCTACGTTTTTCTTGCCCCTTACTTTTACCTTCTAAGTGTGTTGATTTTATGTGCTCTTTTCGTAATCTGAATTGTTTTAACATTAAAGGTGTTCTTTCTCTGGCTATTTTTATAATTTCTTTTTTCCTTTTCCATTTTATCAGGTCAATTTAAAGTTTTATCTTTTTTTTAAAGAGAATTAACCTTTCTAAAGCTAAAATATTTGCTTCGGGTTTCCCTCTTTTAAACAGTTTGAATATGCGATATGTCGCTCTTATATGATCTTTGGAGTTTCACAGTAGCCGGTTCCTCTCGGAGTTCCTTCGCATTTATGCTTTTAGCAATCTCATTTTAAATGCCACCAAACAGGTGTCTTTCTATAATAATACAAAAAATTAACAAAATAATATGGCCAAAATAATTGTTGATCTAATCAACTGAAAACAAACTTTTAAAACACAAATGAGTTTTTGATAAAAATCTGGATATGTAACTTTTACTTCAACGAGTTATATGGCGTCTACTTGATATTTGGTTCCTAAATGTGTTTAAAATGTAACAAACTTCATTTTAATCTAGAATATCTGCGGAGCTATCTATTATGCGCCTGTTAATGATTTATCAACAATGCCAAATGCCCAGCAATCAGCTAGATAAACAGGATTATCCAAGTAGCTAGCAACAGAGAAAATTAATATTTTTTTTCACCGAAATTAAATATCGAATCAATGAACTCTTTAATATATTCCTTTTGATAAAAAAGTGTCGCCTCCACTGAAAATAATACATTTATTTCATGGTAAAAAAGGGTGCACATATTCAGATCTAATGGATTTTCAAGTTGTTCTAAAAATATTTTTAAAAATTTACCTTTTCCTTATTGGCCCTTTACATTCTACAGTATAGGTTATGACTTTATTGACAGTTACAGTTTGCATCTACAACAAATGACTATTGCACTGATATATTACAACCCAACTTCTGCGTAATCTTTCAATTTCACCTCTTTTTGTCCTTCTGTAGCTAAAACAATCAAGTTTAGAAAGCAACCTGACGTTTGATATATATGGTATTAAATGAGAGGTTACGCTGTGCCAAATGCATTGAACCATGTCTTTAGCCAAATTCAGAGAATTTGATGACGTAAGCAAAAACTTTTTAGCTTCCTAGATAGCTTTATGATATTAAGCATTTGGATTAAATAAGGTGAGATGAAGTCATCTTATTATGAACTACCGATGACCTTGAGATTTAATTTCAAGGTCAAATAATTGATTTTGGAGCATAGGTCTGTATCGCATCCACAAGGTTTTTCTCTTTGAATCAGGCCTTATTATATTTGGAACATGCATCACATACCATGTGAGCTCATCTAAAACCCTGACCTTTGACTTCAAGGTAAAATTATTGATTTTGGGGCATACATTTGCATCGGATCTACGACCCTGACATTTTACCTAAAAGATCTAGATAATTAGTTTTGAGCTATATTTTCTTGTCCGACATAGAACTTTATTTTTTTATATGATCTTATATTCTGAATATCAATGCAGCAATCTTAGATTATATCTTTGTTCCCTAAATATCTACCTGTGACTTTGACCTTTGACACTGAGGTCGAGTTATTGATTTTTGTAGTATATTTTTTTCTATCTGGGTTGAAACATGGATTAGTGTCTGTTAGTACCATTATGATCCACTTGTTACTTCGAGCTTAACGACAGAAGATTGATTTTTCTTCCTGCATACCGCATGTACAATCATGATCCACCTACGGCCTTTAACCTTTCATATTTTACGAAACATTTGTGAAATATGATCAAGCACTATACCTGTAAAGGGTAGCAGACTGGCTGATGAATTTTGCTTTGATCCTTTTGCAATAAAACTGCCCCAACACCTATGTCGCTTGCATCTACTCCTAATTTAAATTGTTGTAAAAATCTGGAACTATAAGTGTAGTAGAACTGGGTAAAATAGCTTTTATCTTATCAAATGCAAGTTGGCACTGTTGAGACCACATAAATTTGAGATCTTTTTTCAAAAGATTGGTCAATGGACTAGAAACAGTTTGGACAAAATTTTCTATAATAACCAGTCATACCAAGATATCTCATAATCTCGCTCTTGTTAGTAGGTGTTGGTAAATTCAAAATAGCCTCCACCTTAGCCTTAATACGTTTCACCTGCCCTTGGCCAACAACATGACAAAAAATTCTACAGTGGCATGACAAAATTCACTTTTAACAAGATTTACAGTTAAATTTGCTTCAGATAATCTTGCAAAAAATGCGTTTAACCTTTTCACATGCTCTTCCCAAGTGTCACTGTAGATAATAACATCATTTATATAACATTCACAACCATCTAAATCTGCTATAATTCTGTTCATCATACGCTGAAATGTGGCAGGTAAATTTTCATGCCAAATAACATGACTTTATATTGGTACAAACCAGTAGGTGTTACAAAAGCTGAAATTTCTTTGGCCTTGTTTGTGGGGGGTACTTGCCAATAACCTTTCAGTAAGTCAAATTTACTCACAAATTTTGCACTACCAATTTGATCAATACAGTCAGAAACCCTAGATATCCGGTAAGAATCGGTTCTTGAGACGACATTGACCTTTCCAAAATCTGTGCATAGCCTAAAGGTTTTATCTGGTTTAGGTACCAAAACACAAGGCGAAATCCATCCACATTAGCTAGGTTCAATAATGTCATTTTCTAACATGTATTCAATTTCACCTTTTCAAAAATTCAGCTTTTACGGGATTCATACGATAAGGATGTTGTTTTACAGGAGTTGCCTCACCAACATCTACATCATAAAAAATGACATTAGTTTTATTTGGAAGATTCAGAAATAAATTTGAATTTGTTTTATTAAACTTTTTAAATCTTTCTGCTGAATTTTACTTAAATGGCCAAGTTTTTTATTCAGATTGGTAAGTATATCAGAATTTTTTAATTTAACATTAAATCCCACATCTTCCTTGTCAAACGATTTGAAATCAGTTTTGCTACTGTCTTCCTGTACAGCGGCTAAGATGCCGATAGGCTTTGATATCTGGTGTGGTGTTGTCCCTCTTAACGGACTCCTTCAACATATTAATTTGGCACAACTATCTTTGTTTTCGCCGACCTGGCGTTTACCTATATAATCTAAATCATTGACTTTGGACTCTATTTTATATGGGCCAAAATACCTGGTCTGTAAAGGATGCCCTGGAATAGATAAAGACACAAGTACCTTATCACCAGGATTGAAAGTTCGATTATTAGGGCATCTTTGTCATACTATTGTTTCATTTTTGTCTGGCTTTTCTTTAGACTTCTTTAGCAATCTCACAAGCTCAATATAATTTATGCTTGAAACCAGAATCATAGTCCAAGATATTAATATCTATATTTTCACAGAGTCACTTTACTTTTAACAGTTTTAATGGGCCTCGAACAGAATGACCAAAAAACCAGTTCAAAAGGACTAAAACTCAAAGATTCCTGAACAGCCTCCCTAACTGCAAATAAAAGCATATGCACTCCTTCATCCCAGTCTTTCTGGCATTCTAAACAAAAAGTTCTGATCATTTTTTTAGGGTTTGGTTGAAGAACCCTTTGAGATTCTGTGTGATAAGCACTTCACTTATACTATTTTATATCTAACTGATACATTACTTGTTGAAATAAATTTGACATAAAATTTGATCCCTGATCTGACTGAATATTTTTTGGAATACGTACAAAAGTGAAACATTTTGTTAAAGCTTTAATTACTATTTTAGCTTTAATATTTCTCAGTGGTATAGTTTGAGGAAAACGAGTTGAGGCACACATTAAAGTCAAAAGATACTGATTTCCTGACTTAGTTTTAGGGAGTAGTCATACACAGTCAACAATGATCTTACTAAATGGCTCCTCAAAAGCTGGAATAGGCTGAAGCCGGGTAACATGAATTTTCTGATTGGGAATACCAACAACCTGACATGTATGACAACTTTTACATAACTCCGAAACATCCTGCCGAAATTTTGGCCAATACAAATGCCTTAAAATCCTGTTATGAGTGTTATTAATACCCAAATACCCAGCCATAGGAGAATCATGAGCCATACTAATCACTTCATTCCTATAAACTTTCGGAACAACAATCTGTTACACAATTTTCTACTCCTCATCAACTGAAACATCAAGTGGCCTCCACTTTCTCATTAAAATACAACCCTTCTTGAAGTAACAAACTGGAACATTCTCAGCTTTTTCTTCAGTCAGTGCTTTTGAGTTAAGGAGAACAAGTTCGAGATCCTTGTCCTGTTCTACTATGAACCTGTCTCGTGTCAAAGGGTCTTGACTAGAATCCCTCAGTGAAACAGATGTGCTAGCCTGAATCTTCAACTCAGGGTCCTTAATATCAGTGACCATTTTCCTCTAAATGAGGTAGAAACACTCTACAAGTTCAAAATCACGGTCACTGTCTTTACATAAAGGACCCTCTTGGAGATCTTACTACTCATTGCTCTAGTAACAGCACAGGCAGGATAGAGTTCTTGTTGCTCATCATAATCCTTGTTAAAACAAGGCTTATCATAAACAATTGGGTTCACAACAACTTTGTCACCAGCTAAATCATTGCCTAATAACACAAAAATACCCTCAACAGGACGAGTAGGCCTAATACCTACAGTAACAGGTCCGGATACCATGTCTGACCTTAAGAATAATATTATGCAGAGGTACATTATAAAAGCCAAACTTCTATACCTTGTAATATCACGTTAGCTTCCGCCGAAGGACTTCTCAGATAAAGCCAAAACTCCCTCCAATAATAAAGATTGAGAAGCTCCCGTATCACTCAAATTCGAATTGGCTGCAGATTAGCATTATCACATGAAAGTGACACAAATCACTCTGATATAAAAGTCTTATAATCCTCCATAAATTCAGACTCCGGACTTTTTACCTGCACATCAGGTTTTTTAACTAAAGGCTCGACAGGGCTTTTAACTGCATAATAACCACCAGGCTTTGTCACAGAATTTGAATTTTGATTTTTTCCTTTAAGAACCCAACATTCTGAAATAAGATGCCCTTTTTTCTTACAGTAGGCACGTATCGATTGGTCCCCTTTATTTTGATCAGATGATTTAGGACTCGTAGTCTTTTTTATCAGAAAAGCCTGACTTCGTTTTACCAGAAGACCTATTTTGACCAAACCTACTCTGAGTACCTTAAGTACTTTGATTTTTGACAAACCTCAGTTTGTGAGTAACAGCATAATCGTCTGCCGTTGAGTGCATTTGTTAACTCATCTACTTTATGTTCATTAAGATGAGTTTTAATATCAGAATGGATAAATTGTTTAAATTCTTCAATTAACACGAGCAGCCTAAGTTCTGTTCAAAATTTTTAATTACTTCTTTGGATGTTAACCATTTTTCAAATAAAAGTTCTTTTTTCCTAGCAATTTCTACATGAGTTTGGTCATCTGTCGTCCTGGACTGTCTAAATTTTTGCCTGTAACCTTCTGGAACTAGTTCATAAGCTTTAAAAATAGCTTTTTTCACCTCATCATAATTTGAACTGAGGTCAACATTTAAAGCATTGTAAATTTCCCAGGCTTTTCCAATCAATACACTTTGTAATAATAGAGACCAAGTTTCAGCTGGTCAATTTAATCTTTTCGCAACTTTTTCAAAATGAAGAAAATATTTTCAACATCTTTTTCTTGAAAAAGGGGAACACGTTTGATGTCTTTACTGACATCAAATTTATTCTGTACTGAGGAATGAGTCAGAGAGACTGAACCATGTTTTTCCATAGCTCTAATTTCTCCAAGTTTTTATTTTCTTTTGAATTTTTAATTCCCTCAATTTAAATCCCCTTTCTTTCTTCTTTTTTCTTTTTCCTGCAGCATTTTTAATTCAATTTGTCTTAATTCAAATTCTCTCTCCTTTTCTTTCATTTCTCTTTCTATCTCTTTGTCTTTCATTTCTTTTTCTTGTTCTTCTTTTACTTCTTTGATTTCAATTTCTCTAAGTTTTATCTTTAATTCTAGTTCCTTCATTTTGATAGGGTCATTGCCAAAAGATTTAATTAAACCCAATGCGGATTCTGGCAAACTTTCTTCTAAAACGAAAAACTGAACAACTATATTCCTTATCTCAAGAATTTTTAGCATCTAAACCGAAATGAAGTCCAATCTTTATCAAATCATCCTTCTTTTAGTACCTCAAACTCTTTCTGTGATGGATTTTCCAAAGATGTCTCTACATCGAAATCGTTACAATAATAAACAGAATTTCTAGAAAATTCTATCAAAATTTATTTTATTTTTGTATGATTTCAGTAATGGACAAGCCCCAAAATTGTTATATATTGAAATCTATAACAAAAAGGCAACCAACAATATTAAATTTTCTATACTTTACTATCTAAGAAAACACACAAACAATAATATACAATATATAAAATCACTGGCCTTATTGTACAGAGTTCAATTACTGTTCCACAAACTTTCAAACAGAATGTTCCAAATAATTTCAGTAGAAAATTCCAGAAGTCAATATAATCCAAGTGTTGAAGAATTGTTCGCAAAGTAAACGGTAAAGTTCCTGTAGATGTAAAACAGTTCCTATATTCTTCAGTGAATATAAATCCCAAAAACAAAGTATAAATCCAGACAACTAAAAGTTCAACTCGAAGTAATTTTATGTATCCAATTAAATCAGACTGGCTAAAATGTCTGGATGTTCACTATTTATATCCCCTGAAATTTTGGAAATATCCAAGTTGGAGAACCATCCAAATCAAGTGATGCTGTAGAAACTTCCCAGTCATGTGATATTATATTTACAGTAACAACTATTGCATTTTTCAGTAGTAAATAATAAATATCTATAAACAGTCTACAAAAATTGGTAAACACATAAACATATAAACAAAATATTTAGGTCAGTGACCAACATAAAACAATAGTCAGTAAAGTACATTTGAACCAATGGATACATGCAGCATTGATTTATTGAAAAGGTACTATATCATAACAATGTCTTTCTTAGTAAGATAACAACAAGCTGTTGAGAATAAAATTAAGAAAAAAAGTATTACAGAGAACATAGGCTATTATCACTGAAACACTGAAACATAACACAAGAAAAGCAATGAAACATGAAACCAAAAAAAAAAAAATAGACAGCAAGGAAATATCCGCAAAGTTTATAAAAAGTTAGACTTGATGCTTAAATATTTTTCTCAAGTTATTTTTCCAAACATTTTTTGCAGTTAACCAGTTCTTCAAGTAGACCGTCTGTTATCACTTCAGATAAGGATCTGGAGCTGGATATACACCAAGTAATATTATTCACACAAAAGTTCGTATCAGCAACAAAAACTTCCAATCAAAACGGAGAAAAACTGAATAAGGCTTTCAAACATTTATTCTGAAAAATATTCGAAATGTACAAAGTGGGCAATGTATTTGTGTGTCAATCATTTAAGAAGTTTGTCTCTGACAAGAACTTTGTAATAACAATTTGATTCAGTGTAAAATAATTCAGTTGAACTCGAATGTAACTCCGATGACGATATAATCATGCCTGTACTCAAAGGCAATGTGAAATGAGTTACAAAACTGAAGTGTTATAAATCTAATATCAATGACTTTCAACGAATTATTTTTATTCCTCAGGTTTTAAGGTCATCCTTCGATCTGAATTTCATTTGATAGTCATAAGATATATTGTACCATTCTGCAAACCCTGGAACCTGAAAAATACAAACATAAGTAAATAAGTAAATACAATGAGATAGATAACCACTTTTATCAATGTCATAACAATTAAAGGATAGTTTTCTTTCTGGTATAATGGCTTCTGTATCAATCTGTCGAAATAAATCATTTTTCACTCCTTTTTAATGTTTTTGTGCGATGTATATGATTGAAAGTGAATAGGTACATATATACTAGTTCGGATCAATATACAAGATCTTATCAGTCATCAGGCTGATCCATTGTAGCATTATAGAAATATTTATATGTTAAAAGACAAAACCTAAAAATTTCAAACTAAAGTGTCCAACATGTGACAATAATACTAGGAGAGAAAAAGTTCTCAAACACTAGGAAAATACCTTCAACAAAACCCATACAAATCAAACAAGAATACTAATTTATTTTCAATCATCAATCATCATCCTACAAATAATTTATAAAATGTAATAGTTGGGATCAATATACAAGATCTTATCAGTTATCAGGCTGATCCATTGCAGCATTATAGAAATATTTATATGTTAAAAGACACAACCTGAAAATTTCAAACTAAAGTGTCCAACATGTGACTATAATACTAGGAGAGAAAAAGTTCTCAAACACTAGGAAAATGCCTTCAACAAAACCCATACAAATTATACAAGAATACTAATTTATTTTCAATCATCATCCTACAAATAATTTATAAAATGTAATAGTGCTCCTCTCCTCGCCGACTTGTTTTTGTACTCATATGAGGCTGACTTCCTCGAAGGGCTACTCAAAAAAAAGGAAAGGAAATTGGCCCAAACCTTTAATTTCAGCTTCCGCTACATAGATGATGTCCTGCGAAGTGTTGATTTCAATCGTTCTTCTTCATATCCTTGGAGTAGTACTTTTTTGGTTAGTACTGCACTTCTGTTAGTGAAGTCCTCATACAGAGAGGATGCTCTAGCATTTCGTATCAACTGAGATACATATACACCGTATGCAGGAGCAGACGGTATGTTACTATTCAGGAATGGGAAATTCACGATAGGAAAATTGAAATCATCCCGTTTGTCAACAAAAAGTCACCATGTCCTAATAAGAGACATATCTCATCAATGTCATGTATTTTTAAACTCATACCCCGTCCAGACTTTTTTTTATTATTACCAGATAAATAAATGTCTTTAAGACATATATTGCTATATAATAACAAAAAGGCTTCAACGTTTCGGCTACACCGCCGTCATTTTCAAGAATCCGTACTAAATGTCCGTCACACACAGTAACGGTAAAAAATGTTTATTCTTGTAAACTGTCTATATTGTTACGTCGTGTCTATTGTTGTGTTACTTTCTTCTGTTGCATATATTGAGGTTGTCAATCTCTACCCCATAATTTATTTTTGATTATCTGCAATCAAACTTTTATACAAATATCAGAGAAATTACGGAAAGCTTTCCCCTAACAACCAATATGCGCATTTATGAGATCGGAAAATATTTCCGACATTTTAATAGTGAACCGGAAAAGAAGTAGAACAATAGAGAAAAATGTCAGTTGAAACCGCAAAGAAAAGAGAAAAAGGGATGTAGAAGAAACTGTGTAATTTGTCCAAAGTTTGAAACGGGACTGGTAAAAGACGTGAATGTCAACGCAATTCGGGACAAATGTATTAACTGCAGATTTTACAATAAAATTGCAGCACTTGAGCGTTTACATCTAGCACAGAATTGTGCATTTTTAATGAATAACACTGAAAGAAAAATGCATAGAG
>JAOXYJ010063051.1:0-11863 GCA_028566555.1 Lithophaga nigra
ACATCTATGGCTCCATCGCCTGCACTGTGTCCAGCGCCCTAGACCACTCGGCCAACTACGCTATATTTCAAAAAAGCTAATTTATTTCATTTTATTTTTTAATTCATTGGTTATCTTTATAATACTTGGCCATGTCTTCAGATTGTGAATATAGTCGATTCTAGTGCTAGAAAAACGCTACGACATGAAGGGCCTATAATGAAGTCTATTGCAACACTCAAGCCAAAACCAGTGGACAGAACAATATTAGGGAAATCATGTTATTCTGGTATTTAAAAGACATTAGGCAGTCGCAGGGTTAAAGCGGTTTTATGGGATTCCAGACTTCCTTGTACTGTAGTGACACAAAAAAGTACAACCCTTTCAGTACAACTGTGATGTCAAGTGAATAATAATAGGAGATAGGCAATAAATAGTTGGAAAAGTAAGTTAAAAAGGACTTGTATTTTTTATTATGCTGGCTAAGACAACAGTAGCGGTTCGTCCTACAGTGTTACAACAAAAGAATGCAAAAATAAGAACAACACTTCATTCAATTCGATAATATATGATCATGACTTAAAATATCTAAAACCTTTAAATAAGGATAACAATGTGGTGTCTCAAGTGCTTATTATTCAATTATTCTATGATCATATTTGAAATATCACCTTAGTTCTGAACAAGAGCAGAATAGATAATGTCTCCAGATATGAGATTAAATCAGATTACAAACTAATGATCGTCTGAAAACTTTGTAAACTCTGATTTAAAGAATTATGTTTTGATCAATCTTGCTTTCACAAATATAGGGACCATCTGTTCCTTCCATAAATGGCGTCATATCTGCATGGGCTCCAAAGTCGGAGAAATCTAGAATGATTACCATTGCATATGCAGGTACGTATACTATTAGACTCATAGATATATTGTCAGAAATAATAAATATAATGAAAGATATGCTTACTGTGAAATCACCTGAAGTTCAAGTGTTTTTTTCTAACCAAATAAGTGACATACTCTTAAGGCAGGAAGCAGTCAAAACCTGAGCGTCCTGATCAATCATTCTGTTTTCTTTCCTTGCTTACATCATATACATTAATCTTTGTTCTACAGAAAGAGGGCAACTAACTGCTTCTTTAAAGACAAAATCCGATATAGCTGATCAATACTTCTGCTAGATAATTTTTAACCGCTTATCCGAATACTCTCCCGACCGATAAATTTACATTGGAAACTAAACACATTTCACATGAAACATAAACTGACTTGTAAAAATGTATATGCTAATGGAATCATATAGTATAAAATAAAAGATTAGGTCAAGAAAAAGAAAGGAGTTCCCGCTTAAATTTAGTACAGCCTCGAACAATAAACATTACTTCATATACCCTGTCAAATACAAGACGGAATCTAGTTGTATATACTTCATTACAAAAGATTTCAAAATCGCACAAGACAAATATACAAGACAGGAAAAAATAAGGATTCTTTGTATTGAGTAATTAATGGCATCTACAAGCATTCGCCTTATATGAGTCAGACAATATATTGTATAAGCATATTCCTTTTATAAACAATGTATGTGCTTATTTCCCCCTTCTAAGACCAGACCAATGTTCTAATGGTTTCATCGATGTATTTACAAATTTACTAACATTAATATTGCCAGGCATTTGATTTCGTTACAAAGTTACTTACTGAATTTCAGGTGCATATCTCAGTCCGGCTGTAGCTATGGTAGTATCTGGTGCTCTTTCATGTCGTGTTTGTTGGCATGCTTCACTTTATTTATATGGTAGGTACACAAAATACTTGTAGTATCCCAATTTCTGATTTTTCGTAGACTGTGACAATAATTCATCGTTAAAAACTACAAAAAGTAACATATGTACTCATCTGCTGCTGAATTAATATAGAATGGTCTTCATAATTACATATAGATGTATATCTAATAAGATACACTGATAAAGTGGCGATTCAGATGTGTTGGAACCAAAATATGATATACGGCGCATGTCGTATATTTATCAGTATTAAAATTTGGTTATTGAAATTTATGTTACATAGAGTATTATTTTGTTTGTGTACTCTGTTTCAGGTGGTTTAGGTATATTGTGGTCACTGATATTTATGTGTGTCGTGCTTGATTCACCCGCAGAACATCCAAATTTATCAGTTTCCGAACGTGCTTTATATGACAGAGAAAAAGCAAATACACAGAAATCGTCGACCAAAACGGTATGTAACGAATATTCCAGTCGTAAATATTTAATTATTTTAAATAAATATACCTTCCAATTTTAATTTCTAGAATAGAATACTATAACACTGTAAATAAACAATAAATATTACTATAGACAAAATTTTAACATGTCATACTTTGAACAATAATCAGAGCTGTGCATTTAGTGCGCATTTGTTGTAGGATTGAAAAGTTCCGGGTGAAACAAAGTAACTAGCAAAAAATTAACATTGGAGCTTTTTCACTAGTTAATTTACTCCAGTCTAGTTAAAAGCTTCCACTGGAATAAACTGACTAGTCAAAGTTACATTATAACTTCTGGACTATCCAATAAATTCTTTTCTACATATATGCATTAGTAAAGGTATTGGAACTTTTAAACTAGTTAATTTTCCTCTGGAACTTTTTAACTAATAGTTTTTCGTCTCGAACTTTTTGAATAGCTGATAAGTTCCTTTCTATATATGTCACAATAAATGTATTGGATTATTTCTAAAATGTGCCACAACTTTTTGACTGTCATCGGAACAAATTGACTTGTTGTAAAGTTCCCTTGGAACAAAATAACTAGTTTAAAAGTTCCCGTGAACAAAATAACTAGTGGAACAAATTGGCAGTTACACATTCTCTTCAAATAAAAACCAGTTTCTTTCTATCCTTGTTCATACGATAGTCTGATACTCGGATGAATAAGTTCCCGATAATCCTGACATAATCCTCCGTTTCTGTCATGCCAAAACAACAGCATAAAAATTAATGTTTGTTTCTGTGTAAAGCACATTTATGAAAATTGTATGCTGGAAATAGTTATCAAGGCTAGAAAACTTGGCCCTACATGTATTTCCTAATAAAATGATATATACAAATCCAGTTTTACAGTAATCTGCGTTATTGCATAATATGTTTGCAAATATTAAAAACAGATTACTCGAGAAGTAAATTATGAAATCTATCAGAATGCGATATTATTTTCATCAAAATCTTCATCGAAATGAACTAATTTGTTTTTGTATGTTAGTTACTATTTCTCCATTTTCTTTAAGGCTAAGGCAATCCCATGGAGGTATATATTTACATCACTTCCAATGTCAGCTATATTTGTTGGAAGTTTCTGTAGAAATTGGATATTTTCAATGCTTTTGACAGAAATTCCTCAGTACATGCACGATTCATTTCATCTTGGAATATTAGAGGTAAGACCTTAGACATAAAAGTTTGTTGAATTTTTCATGTGTGTTAAATGTAGCGCCATTAATGTTTTATCATGGAAAGTTCTTTCTAAATATAAAATCTGTTAGAAAATATGTTGCAACAATAAATATTGAAAGTTCATTCAAATAATGAAAAGGTTTATTCAAAAAGGTGTCTGAGAAAATAAAATATAATATGTCTTCTGTTAATATAAAATATGGACAATTCAGTGTTAAGATCCACCCTTTTGGAAAGTGCTCTATGTTATGACTGAAACTTAAAGAAGACTATATTTTATTCATAAACTATGTGTAGTATTATTGAATGAAAGTCTTGTATTTAGATAGGATTATTGTCCTCGCTTTCCGAAGTTTGTATGACAATAGTAACAGTAACTGGCGGAGTTCTGATTGATAAACTTATCAAATCTGGATGGATTAGTACAACTGTAGGAAGAAAGTTAGCAGAATGTTCTGGTATGTATGATCAGCTGGGCTGCAATAGAATCAAAACGAAATAAATACATGTTATATACGTAAACGTCGTTCTTATTAGCTTCAGACAGCAACATATGAAACCATTTTCACCTGAACTATCTAGGTACAAAGGTGATATAAATGTTTTGTATTCTGAGAAATAACCATTGGACTTCAGGATAATAGTAATAGTTATATCCCAAGAAAAAACATAAAGAATAAAAAAGAGAATGGCAATGATAGTATTATCACCTTTGAAATAAATTTTTTGCGCAACCGAGAAAGCAGAATATTTGTGCTCAGGTCCAAAATTTATAACGCATTTATGAACCTCGTAGTCGGCAAATACACATAATAACCTCGTAATTATTTTCCACGAATTATTCTGGGTATTCACCTCTTTACATAGGTGCATATAATCGTACACTTTTATCTTTGAGCGTAAATTAAACGACAGATGAGGGGCTTCATGGCAATATTACAATAGAATGATAATGAACAAATACTGCGGTGCGTTTAACACCAACAAATATTTGAAAAATGAACAAGTGTTTTAATTTTAAACTAGGAATAGTAATGGTGTATAATTTCACACTAAAAAATAATATTTTCATTTCTCATAAAACATGAAAAGTATATCGACCTGATTCATTAAACATAATTGGCAATTCAATCGAAAAATTATGCAAATATGTTGCATGACGTGCTTTAAACGTCTGTACTGTCATTTACAGTGATAAGACAAGTCATCAGAAAAGAGGAATTATGTAATAGTGTCATCCTCAAACAACATAATTTATATTCAGGAAGACTAGTTAGCGTTTTTTTTTAAATAATTTACTACAGGGAACTATGCAAGAAAAGATAATAAAATTCTTTCAAAATTTCCCACTTCTTTCCAATGCTTCTCCCACATTTAATAATGAAATCTAGGACTTACAATATTTAAATGCAGGTTTTGGAATTGAAGCGGTCTGTATCCTTGCTCTTGGATTTATCACTAAACTTGAAGTTGCTTTGATTGTCATGTGTGTAGGGGTGGCTTTTAGTGGCCTGGCCATATCTGGTAAATATATTATAAACAGCCGGAAAGCATTTCCTCGATTTGACCGTTAAAAGCGCTGATTTATTGACAGAAAAACAAGTGGAGATAATTTGAAATTTACAGTCCGCCAGATGGCGCTTTTTGATAATGGAAAATTTTGATTTTGACGACCCGGTGAAAAAACACGAATTTCTACGATATTCCAAATAAACTGATACTATGATTATTAAGAAATTACTTTTGAGATTATAGGGAAGGTGACTGAATGGTTCAGAATTCGTGAAAATATCATAAAAATATTAAAATTAGCTGATTACTTTCGCCTTGCGCAGTGTCACAAAATGGATTGCGACTCTTGTTTACATTTTTCGAAGTCGGAATGATTTGACACAAATTGCATCCCACCTAATGAATATTCATTTTAACTGGTCACCATGAAAATACATCATATGAAGAATAATTAATAAAGTTTTGGAACCATCACTCGCTTCTGTTCTTGCGCAATCAACCTTCTTCTCCAGCTTCCCAAAAAGGCACGTCGAAAAGAATTTCTTAGTACAGTTTTTCAATATTATACCCTATTTTGTTTAAATCCTATGGTCAAACTTCATTGTATTTGGTATTTGTTGCTAGAAGAAAGCCATTATACATTTTTCTACTGATCATTTGTGAAATTTATCGGGAATAGCCCTATTTACAACCTCAAAGTCAACAGGCCATTTAGAGGTCATAGTTTAAACTTTGCATAAAAAATACTACAACCTACTCCTAATGATGGATTTTTTATGTGTATGAGTTCAACAGAGTGAGACATTGACCACAGAACCCTAACCCTTACTATATCATTTAAAGGAAGGTTAAATTCAACCCAGTTTCCACAGTGTCCCCCAGGCCCAGTCCTATCCTGTTGTAAACAATTATTGAGATAAGTAATTTAGTTTAAAATAAAAATTAACTGTATAGTAACTCAACAGCAGTGAACAGATCAGACTTTACATTAAACACATTCCAACCTAATTTTTAGCCTGTTAGCATCAAAAAAATTTCATTAAACAACCAAATTGTTAAAATTATTTCATTAGAGTGCCTGTGTTGTGTCCTGTGATATTTCCAGCACTTGCAATAGGAGTAAATTTCAGCTAGTTTCCTTGTTTTTCACTTTACAACTGTTTTGTTAATTATTAATTTATTATTTATTTAACTAGAAATCTATATCGTTATTTATTTATTTATTTATTTATTTTATTCTGTATAAATATTTATTATTAATAGTTTCTTCATTATTCTGTCAATAAATATTAATCTGTATCAATATGCCACGAGAGAAAAACTGCGCACTTGTACACAAGGACAGAAAACCAGGACCTTGCATTTCTTGTGGTAAACATGACCCATCAGAGAGGTACATTCATCTTATACAGAAAAAAGACAGTGCACCAGACTTTTATAATTTTGTCAAAGAATCTTACTCGTATGGCGAAAATGAATGTATCTGTAGAAAATGTGAAGTCAAACTACTGCGTGAAGCATCACGAGAGAGAAATTTTGAGCAAGTTGAAGATGAAGCTTCTCCTGCCAAAAAGAAGGATGTTGAAACAGCAAGTTCTCCATACTCTGAAATTCAACACCTGGGAAAAGGAGTTTGTTTCTTGAGATCAAATGAAATGTGTACAAAAGATGCAGACCACATTACAACTGTGGATGTAAATTTATTCCAGTCTTGTTTTGGTGTTGAATTCAATCAAACACAACTGTCGTTAGAGGATGAATTAATATTATCATTATGTCATGAACATTATAACCAGTACAAAAATTATAAATTGCCATGCTGCATCTGCGAAAGAAACACAAACAAAAAAAGAACAATAAGCATAGCAACAAACAAATTAGAAGTCTTTCATGTTTATTTAAGACAAGAACTTCAGCTGGATAAAACTATTGAAGGAGCAAAAGCTGTACTTTGTACTTCATGTTACAATGCATTCAACAACTTCACGAGATCTGATGAAGCAGATCTTCTGGCAGCAAAAACAGATCAATATTTGAAGGACTGTTTATCTCGATGTGACATGGTGGAATGTGACTTGAATAACATTGACATGTACTGCTATAGAGCTGTTCTTCATCTTGTTGTGGAAAATTTTTTGTCATACAAACCACTGCTGCTTCCTCAGCTATATCATGAATACAAAGCTACTATAGACAATACAATCAAGGATTTAAATCTTGAAATTGATCCTGCAGTACTTACAAAAATGCAGCATAATTTACACTGGCTGTTCAGGATGCTGAAGTCTAGTTTAGGACCAGCTCTACTTGTTTATGTCCCAAACAGAAAGAAAGGCAGAATGATTTATAGGCTGGGCACTGATTTACTCAAGTGTTTGCATTCCACCTTATCAAACAACCAGAAAGAAGTAGAAGGATTAAATGACAGTAATCAAATTCTACAACAGAAAATTTCTACAGTAATTGAAGATTCATCTTTGAAACGTGTACAGTGCCTTGATGAATCAATCAATATTTTGAAAGGACATGTAAAACTGTATGTTCGTGAGGCAGTCAAATCACAACTCCCAGATATACATTGCTTTAATGCTTTCGATGAAATTAAGAAAATACATCCAGCTTTGTGGAATTTTATATTCCGTTTAACTGCCAATGATGACGAAGAGAAATATCTTAGAAAAAATGTTTTTAGCTGGGAAAAACATCACATTAATCTCAATTCAACTGATCAAAATCCCGACAGTTGTCGACTTTTTCGCAAACTTTACATAGCCAGTTGTATTTTCAATGCCAACAGCTCACACTGTGTTCAGCCATTACATTTACTATTCACAGACATACAGGACAAGTACAGTGGTTCTTCTACAGAACTTTTATCAATCAATGCACGATTAGGCGCTGGCATATCGAAGGATTCCTTGAAAAGATTTATAAGCAACAGATGCATTCAGCTTAATAGGGAAAGTGTTATCTGTTCAGACAGCTTTGCAGTAGCTTCCTTTGATAACCTTGACAAAAATCAAAGCTATGCACTAGTTGGTTCAGGGAAAGACAAGTCTGGTTTTCATGGTACAACAATACAGTCTGTTATACCCAGACCTAGTGAAAAACATGTGGTTTCTGACATGATCATAAATGATCCCACTTCTGAGGAAAGTTTAATACCTTCTACTGAGCGGGTCACAAGAACAAGTATGAGAACAATTCCATCAGAACTTATAAAATCTTTTAAAGAGCCAGACAACAAAATTGGTAATCCATCTGATAGCAGAGTAAATAAATTCCGTGATTTGAAACTTGAAGAATTTGCCGAGACAGACAAAGAAAAACTTGAATGGAAAAAATTTGAGAGTTGCTTAACAACGTACAATTTTGTAAAGCATTTTGTTGAGGAAAAACATGTCATCATTCCTGGCATTAAGACCTACTTATCATATTCAAACAAGTCAACAGAAAAGTCTGAGTTCCAATCCATAGCAGTCCTTGATGACCCAGCAGACTGCAAAGATACAGTTTTGAAAACACTGAATATTCTTCATGATAAATTTCAGATAGGTCAACACCTTCAGTATTTGGTTGTTGTCGGTGATGGAAAATCTTATGATCATCTGATTAAGCTGAAGAGTGAATATGGAAATGAATTAGATTGGTTATTACCATATCCTGGTGACTGGCACATACTGAAGAACATTTTGCCCATATTCATAAAAATCTACTATGATGCTGGACTAAAAGAACTGGCAGTGAAGTATCATCATGGTGCTACTCTCAAAGTATTGACAGAATGTACAAAGTTCAGCATAACGAACAGATTTTTCATTCATGTTTGGGAGGCAATATTTAGATACCAAATTGAAGCATTTACAAAATGCAAAAATCTGACAGATTTGAAAACAGACTTTAATAGAATACTGGATATAGCCTTAAGCTCTTGTGATTTAACAACAGATGCAAGTAGCCAATCTCAGACAGAAATTCTGGACTCTGCAGTGTGGACTAGACTTTTAGAACAGAAGCAATCTTTTGAGACTTTGCTAGGCGATGCACGTGGTGAATTCAAGGAGTGGCGCTCTCAAATATGTATTGCAAGCCAAACTTTTAGGTTCTGGGACACTTTTGTACATGTTGATTTCATGGCCTATCTTGGTTTGTATCTTGGGATAAGGAGCAGAAACTGGGATTTGCGCAATGTAGCATTGAAGAATCTTGCTTGTCTTTTTTATGCTTTTGATAGGCATAATTATTTGCGCATAATACCTTATCATCTGGCAGATTTGAAGACATTTCCTCAAAAGGTTTTGGAACATTTTCAGGCAGGCTGCTTTTCTGTTTCTGTCTCTGGTGAAAACTTCTACTCTGTTGCTTTAGATGAAGCTCATGAAATGGAGATTAACCTGAAAACCAAACAGGCTATACATTCATTCAGTCCTTCTTCACTAACAACACTGACGTACTATTTGCCATACAGGGCTGAAGCCTTGCACAATATTAAAGCTCAGCTACACATTGCAAAAAATGAGCCACAACACCGAGAGATGACGAAACCTCACATCGAAACAGAAGAGTTTACTATACGGCATTACAAAGAGCGACTACAGAGCTCTTCATTATTTAGAGAAAATGCTGAGAACACCTTACATCATATATTCACAAGAACTGAAGCAACAAAAGACCAGTCAGACAGTTTATTGAACTACAGAAGCTATGGCACAACAGAAATGCATAATTACATCAGATGTTTTTTGATTAGGTCAGTGAATGTAGCATCAAAACAGAGTAGAAAAAAAATGAACCTTAAGACATTTGCTGTTTCAAAAACTACAGTCCCAAAGCAAAAGAAGGAAATAAAGGACAACCAGACTGTAATTTCATGCTTACGCAAACAGATTGCGTTTTCAAAGCTTACACAGAAGCCGGTGACAGAATTAGATCAGTTTATTTCTTTACCTAGGGCAATATCTGATGCTTATGGTCTACCAGTGAAAGGCACTAAATCTACTTCTCTCAAAGTTCTGAAGTCTACATATCCTGGTGCGTTTCTTTCTTCTCTGCCCAGTAACCCAGATGATCAGTTCACCACAGTCATACTAGAGGGAATGTTCATTATTAACACTATTCCTCTTTCAACTCATAGAACTTTTGGTGATTATGCTGAATTTCTGTTTTCTAGGTGGGTTATGAGATCTTATTTACAGTTTAATGCATCAGAGGTGCACATAGTCTTTGATCACCCAAACAGACATGGTACAAGTCCAAAAGATCTAGAACGAATTAGAAGGGTTGACCATGTTCTGCAAGATTCAACTTATGACTCTGTATCTTCAGACACTGTACTGCCTCATAACTGGAGAAACTTTCTTTTGGTTAGAGATCACAAAAGAAAATTGGTGAACTATCTTTCTTACCAGTTCTTGCATTTGGCACTTGCAGCATTTCAAAATCAAGAGTGTACATTTGTAACTGCTGGAGGGTTTGATGACCAGAATAGTGATATGGCTTTGGGTAATTTCATAACAGCTCCAGGTGGAATTGTTGTATTCCCTCTGTACAACAGCAATCATGAAGAAGGAGATACTCGGGTTTGGCTACATGCTATGGCAACTTGTTCACAGAGGGTCATTATTTATAGTCCGGACACAGACACCTTTTTTATTGGGCTATCTTTATTGAAGGATCTTGGTGACAAATCTGTTTTTATACAGTTGAAGGATTCCTCATTTGAACATCATTTCATTGATTTGAAGTTGTTTTCAGTGTTATTGTGTAATGACATGCTTTTACAAGGTCTTTCAAACATTGAAGATTGTATTCAGATGGTCTACATTCTTAGTGGTTGTGATTTTGTCTCATACTTTTATGGTTTTGGAAAAAAAACATTCATTGAATGTTTTCGAAGAAATGCACTTTTTATTTCAAGTGATCTGACAGTTTGTGACATAGATGATATTAGAGGATTGTGTGCTTTTTATAGACTTATCATGTGTGTTTATTTCTCAAAACATAGAACGGCCTTCCAAAATGTTTCTTGTGTCAAACAGATGTATGATGCATTGGATGATGATCAAAATACTCTTGAAAGGCATCTGGCATTAGTGAAAAGTTTTCGTGAAAAGATGTGGGAGAGAATAGTTTCAGAAGCTGAGATGCTACCCAATGCAGAGGCTTTAAAATTTCATTGGCAGAGGTGCTGCTGGGTGTTAAAATATTGGAAACAGGCAGGTTTGAATGCAATGTCACTGCCACGAATTGATGACCATGGATGGACTGTGACAAATGATCAATTGACAGTTGTATGGGACTCTGAAACCAATGCGAAAAAAGTGAACGACACAATACAATGGTACACCAAAGGTTGTTCGTGCAAAAGTGGCTGTACAACAAACAGATGCAGCTGCAAGAGAGCTGCTGAAGGAAAGGAAAAAGGATTCTGTGGACCTGGATGCAAATGTATCAACTGCATTAATATTCCAAATATCCAGGAACTCCAAGTTGAAGAATCAGAATCAGAAGAAGAGGATGAGAATTATGATCTTTGTCATTCGGAACAAGAGGACAGTGAAACTGAACTAACAGCTGAACCTTCTTTACCTACAGCCTCCAATGATGTACACAATTACTGGGACACCTTTGGAAATATCATTGAGTTGGACAGTGCCTTTTAATTGACATTTATATTGGCTGTTAGTTTACTGTATTTCACTGCATTTCAAGTTCTTGTAACAGAGAGAGAATTTAAACATAATATTTATAATACTGAATGAAATATTGAAGTATACAGTTAATGTTTGTAGTTTCCTGTAATATGAATCACTGTGCCCAAAAAGCTAAAACAAGAGTTGAAACACAAATGTGTCTCGCCTGCCCCCACATATCACATGGGAAAACAGAAATTTTAAAACAAAGTCAGTGGACCATGAA
>JAOXYJ010063160.1:0-19040 GCA_028566555.1 Lithophaga nigra
AATCAAAATTACCCGCCCTTCTCCCGGTCGACCCACTTTTCAGATCCTACAAATTGATATATTGTTAACTTGTTCTCTTGCTGAATATGCATATAAATTTGCCGCTTGACGTTAAACAAACAACAATCAATCAATCAATCGAGTACCTGTCTTCTATAAAAAGTATGGTAATTACTTATCACTTTACATTATACTCCAGTCAGCAAAGTGTTTGACATTATACACTACTCAGCAAAGTGTATGACATTATACACTACTCAGCAAAGTATACGACATTATACACAAGTCTGCAACTTCTATCATATATATTATCAATAAAACTTTGTGTATCATTACACTACAGATGACATTCAAATATACTAATTTGTCTGTTGAAATTTGATACAATATTACCAGTACCTAACGGAAACGTAAGTGCCTATCAAAAAGGGAAGTAATTCATATCTTACGAAAAAATCGAATTCAGATAATAATTGATCACAAATGTAAGATTTAGACAGTAGAGTTTAATTGTTTAATCGTAATGTGAAAAGCTAGTGAAGGTGTAAAACCACTGCCAAAGAGAAGATTCCGACACAAGGAAGGTCACTGTGCGAAGCGATCTCCTAACAAAACATTAAAACAAAAGAGGAACCAAGCCTTAGAAATATTTTCTAATAAGGAAAATTATGAAAAGCCCAATCGAAAAATATTATCATTGATAAGTCATTGTTATTAAGTTATTAAATATTTATTATGAGAAGAATCCTGAAATTTTCCCGAAAAAAGTGTTTACGCATGAAACATAAATTCATTCTCATTCCATTTACTTTTTCAATTGTAATATGGAGATAAACCCAAAAGGGGCCATTATAAGTGTAATCACATCATACAACTTTACAAAATATTAGCAATATTTGCTAGACAGTGGATCATATATAAAAATATAAAAATGAAACCATATCTCTAATTTTCTGTTGCAAAAACATCCTGAAATACTTTCTATAAATTTTACGGGTATTAAATTTACAAATTTGCTTTAAAAAACCATGTCGTCGTCAAATGAACCTATTCAGAAATGCTCCGGTATTATTTTAGTGCCACGTGCATATTTCTGATTGGCTAAGACGTAATTTTCGAGGACGTAAGTTGAATGTGTGAATAAGTCAATTGTACAAATTCTTAAATTTGTCAACTGACAACAAAGCATCAATATTTCTGAACATTTCCTGACATTACAATAATATTTCTGAATAGGTCCATTATAGAAGTTCTTAAATTGTCTACTGGTATTGCAGCATTAATACTGTAAACAGGGAAATCTTCGCGCCATTTTTTTCAATATTTACAGACTGATTCTAAATTTTGAATTTGCGATTTTCGGATGTCCGACATAAATGTAAATCATCACTATCTTCCTTGAAATATTCGCGGTAGTTTTATTTTCGCGTACAAACTGTAACTGCGAAAATAGATAAATAATACTGCCACGAAATTTTCCCGGTTTACAGTTTAAAGAACTGGAACAGAAAAATTTTAAATGAAGAAATATCCAGACATTGAATCTCTTGTTTATACAGCCTCATTTACTAAGGCCAGGAAAATGTACGGTTTTCTTCGATACATGGTATATATGCATCGGGTAACAATATTATACCACAGTTCTAGTGTCATATTCCATCAAGAGATATACAAATTCCAGAGAAAGGTCACAGAGAATCCCATGAACATGCTTTTTTCTTAAATATCTAAATTTGCTGTAGGTTTTCAACATCTTTTCAAAAAGAAGCAAGACAAAATTAATGGCTGATTAATTAACCAATAAAGCTACGTCCTTCAGTGAATGAAAATATTAAAAGGGAATGTCAATAACTTGGCTGAATAAAAAGACGGAACACCTCTGTCTCTACCTGTCTATCCAGCTCGTAATTATAGAATAAAAAGAACAAAGACTAAAATCTCAGTCATTGCTGGCTGACATAAGACTAAAACAAGGTTTTTTTTATTTTGTAAGATTTATCCTTCAGACAATCAGTATTGAACAATCAGAAGCCAAGAAATGTGCAATAACAATACCGTCACAAAATGGTCCGAAGCTAAAAAACACTACATGAAAAAATACTGGTCGCTAAAAAAGCACAAAATAAATAGGTCCGAAGTTTGTAATAGTTGCAATATCTATTATCATTTCTTTTCCTAAATTGTTTTCAATATTTAAATGTTAATATACAAAGTAGGATGGTACAGATCAATGTATCATCTCGAACTGGTTCAAAGAGATGTATCACTACAAGTCGCGCAGCAACGAGTAACAATGCGATTCATTCATCCAACAAGACGTGTTGTGGGGTCTGAAGAATAAGAACATATGGAAACGTTTCAATGCAATGACAAAATGTTGAAAACTGCTTCGCAAAACGGGTTTAATTTCCGACATTACGCACGATACCATGCTAATCTCGTATTAGTGTAGTATAGTGATGATATTTTGTATCATAAATCTGATACATTTGTATCACATAAGTTTTCATTCGTTATTTCAAAGAAACACGCCAACTAAATAAATTGCCAGTTAACAAGCAATGTCAGTTGCATCCTCCGCTATTCATCCTAGAATACAGTCGTCTTTTGTTACACCGAACTCGGATAGTTCGTTTTCACTTGATTACTTGATTAATTCAAAACCAAAAGGTAGCTAAACCTAAGAATGAATCTGTAAAAATCATAAATCATGGGACGCAGACAAAATGCGGATTAAGACAAATACAAACAGCACTATATCAACATGAGGTGCACTCAGGTGCTCCGGATGAGTAAGCAGTGCCTGTCTCTGATAAGACACCCGCCGTGTTGCCCATTGTCATGTCCGGGAAAAGTTCATGTTCGAGGAGAAGAAAAACAAAACTATGGCTCAGGAAAAAAATCCAATTTTATTTGGGAAACGGATATCCCATAACGATCAACCAGTTCTTCGTGATGGCTATAGTACTTTTGAAGGGATGACTTCAACCTGGGAGCAATATACCCTTGGTTGAGAAGCTTATTCGTCAGAAGTTGAATCCCTGTCCGGAAAATCATGGTACTGATCACAATCTCTAGAATAACGTATGAGTTGCGAAATGTAAACTCCATACGCCGGTGTAAAAAGCGTCTGAGAAAAACCTTTTAAGCATTTATTTTGAACACATAGTGAATTAAAAGTTAGATAAACACGAATTAATTTAACTATAACACATATTATGCCCAATGATTTTAGACGTAAATTTTAGTTTGTTTAAGTAATCATAACGATGTAGATCATTTCAGGTCCAAACACTATAAAACAAAATATATGATTTATTCCCTGTTTTATATGGATTTATGTTGTATGGCACACGAAAGTCACAAAAATGCGAGAAACCTAATATATCGACGGGATACTAGGTTCTTTACACGAAAAACTTAGCAAATCCAAGCGATCCTACGTATTCCGAACGAGAAACCTACTTTCTCTTCGAGAAATTATTTAAAAGCAGTGATACTGGGTATCTCGACGTGATACTATGTTTCTCGATGAGATACTAGGTATTCCGTACGAGAAACCTAATATCTCGATCGAGATGTAAATCTCGCACACGCAAAACACGAGAAACCTAGTATCTCGAACAACATTTAAATCTCGCGTTCACAAAAACCAAAAAACCTAGGATCTCGACTGGATACCAGACGACGATGAAGATCTCCCTGCCCTGTATTTGATACCGAAATTACATAAAAGTCCTTACAAGGAAATATCCATAGGAGGTTCTTCCCGTTGTTCTTCGAAACCCCTCTCACGAGTTCTTACAGATATTTTCTCAACTGTTTAAGACGGACTTCAAAAATATTGTGAAGAGGCTTACTCTACTAGTGGTGTCAATCAGATGTGGATTCTGAAAAAAATTCGAAAGATCTTCTTCAAAATCTTAAAGATCTATCATTAAAATTCTGCCACAGCATCAACTTTTGATTTTTCTACTATTTATACCTCTATTCCTCATTCACTACTCAAAGATCGAATACACATACTTATACAATGTTTTTTCAACAAGAATGGTAGACGCAGCTACAAATATCTCGTCTTAGGTCAAGAACAACCTTGATTCCAACAACAAATACACGAAGGATGACATCATTAACATGCTGGACCTTTTAATTGACAATATATTTGTTGAGTTTGGTGGGTTAATATTTCTACAGACAATCGGTATTCCAATGGTCACTAATTGCGCACCCCTACTCGCCGATTTCTTTCTGTATTATGAAGCTGAATTTATACAAAACCTTCAAAAAGATAAAAAGAAAAAACATCTCGCTAATTTTTTTTAATTTTACGTTCCGATACATTGATAATGTTTTTTCACGCAAAACCCGTATTTCGGCGAGTATTTACATCTCATATATCCTAGTCATCTAGAAATTAAAGACACTACAGAAACTAGAAGGTCAGCTTCCTATTCAGATCTGTTTCTCGAAATTGACAAAGACTAAAATCTAAGATAAACGTGGTGATTTAAATTTTCCTTTCTTGAATTTCCCATTCCTGAGTAATAACATACCTTCTGCCCTGCATACGACGTATATATATTTCAGTTGATACGATATGCTAGAGCGTCCTCTCAGTATGAGGATTTCACCAACAGAAGTGTACTACTAACAAAAATACTACTCCTTCAAGGATATGAGGAAGAACGGTTGAAATCAACACTCTACGAATTCTATGGTCGCCATCACGAGTTGGTTGACAATTATAATGTAACAATATCGCAACTTGATACAGATATGTTTACATTGTGCTAGATCTAGCATTTCGTCGTCTCATCTCACCTACCAGATTTGACTTATTTCTGGCCATGACTTTTGTTTATTGGAAATGCTTTTCCCATAACGAGTGATGCATGCATTGCAGGAGACGCTTACCCTGTCGACGCACCCGGTCTCACTTCTTGTGGGGTTCATGCGATCACGTCCAATTCGGTTCTCGATACTGTGTATTCCAAAGGATTTTATGAATCTGGAATTTCGGTATACTACGCTTCCTTGTACTCTCGCACGGAATTTCTAGTATCTAAACGAGATTGCGATTCCAATACGACTATGTATATTTTTAAGCTCGTCCGTGAAAGGTTTTTCGTATTATTTAATTTTCATCCATTATTTTGATGTTTTTTTCGAAGGCATGTTTTTACTTAAATCATTTTATGGCATAAAAAGTGATAATAATATTTAGAATTTTTCTTTATTTACTGACATTTTTATGAGCAATGAGCAATTTAAGTCTGATTATTTTGGATAAATCCACCAAGGTAACAGGTTATCTGATAAATTATATTTTATTACCTGTATTGATTTAAGACATAAACTAAATTTACCTGATCATCATTACCGATCACTGCTCAATCTGAATTGTTAATTAACCTTTTCACCTAAATTAGTGGCCATTCACAACTGAGATTTCCTGTTCACAGTAGGATTCTGACACGCACCATTTCTGATATTGTCCGATCTTTCTGTCTTTTTTCATAGTACGTGTATGTCCCAAAATGTACTTATAGTTCTACAATGTCTACGCCTCTAATTGCGACAGAACAAAGTGAACTCTAAAATGCTTGAAGTATGTGTGAGAATATAACTTGATTCGGTGTACAGAAATACCACAAAGGACCGCCTAAGGGACCAAAAAGTGCACTGAGGACATGATTAAGAGATATGACAACAACCCATAAATAATTGAAAGAGTATTTTATATTAAATTGAAAATTTGATCTAAATTAATTTTGACAATACCGAAGTTGTAAGCAATTTTGCCGGCACATGCTGGGCTGACTTCGGTTGATAACCGGTAATCATTAAGATAAACAGTTCAATCAACCGTAACAAATAAACATATGACGCTATTTGATCGTTATTAATTGAAGGTAATTGTTGGTAAATATTGGTTAATTGTCTCGTTGTATTTGAGTAGAACCTTTTATCTAATGTCAAAGCATACAGTTACAGTAGTTCTTACAATATTAATCATTCTTTTTGTTGTCGGTCATATGAAACTTGCTGCTTGAGGCTATTTATAGCAATGCATGAACTTAAAAAAGGAAGTATTTATTAATTGCCGTCTCATTTGGGGAAAAAAAATAAATGGTCTGGTTTCATAAACAAAAAAAAACCTAAATTCCGATGTAAATTTTCCACCGGTATATATATTTAGTAGTACCTGGATTGAAATCTCGCTAATTGTCTAGTACCGGGATTTAGGGTTTTAATTTCGCCTGTACCCAGATTTAAATCTCGCTAAATCGTGATCAGTTTTAGGGTTTCCGAATGAGATTTTAATTTCACCTGTACCGAGATTTAGATCTTGCTACAACACTAAGAATCTTGGTCGGTATTATCTCGCGCATTTCCAACGAGAAACCTGGTATCTCGACGATAAAACCTAGTAATTCGACAGGATCAGCGAAAGAACAAAAAACGGGGAACTTAGTATATTTAAATGACGCTCCAAAACTATGAATCTCCATTGCGATCGGTATTTAGGGTTTCCGTTAAGATACTTGGTTTCTCGTGCGATAAGCCTAGTATCTCCCATCGAGATACTAGGTTTCTCACATATTTGTGACGTTCGCGTGCCATAATGTTGTGTTTGTGCATTTACACGTTTCGTTGTCGGCTTTCGTGCGCTTTTACGATTAACCTTCGTTCGTTTGCACGATTTATATTTTTCGTTGGTGCGTTTACACGATTTAATTGTTCGCTTTTGTCTTGTGTTCCCTTCGTTTACACGACCGAAAGAAGAAACCGCATTTTTCGTGCAAACGGACGATTAACAATAAACGAACGGAAAAGTGGGGAAATATTCACGTTTCAGGAAGCGTATGATATTAGAACTTCATCATTACTGCGAGTTGAAGTGTCTCTATTGACTTTTAAAGTGTTTCTGGTGAAATACAACTTAAGAAACTAGAAATTTATTTGTAAACATAAAAATCATAATGATCGATCTGGCAACACGGGCACTCAAACAGTAAAGACTCTGAATCTCCCACACTGGAAGAAGTGTTAACATTTGCATATTATAAATGAGCAGTGGGCCCCAAATGGGGTGATAAATTCTATTTTCGCTACATTCAGACTTTTTCTACGGAAAAACAGAATATTTAAATAACAATTTCTATAAAAATGTTTCATACGAATAAATGGGGCATTATACAAAAAGAAAGAGTAAAGAGTACAGATGACTTACACTACATGAACTTTCAACATTTGCATATTGTACATGAGCAGTGGGACCCTAAATGGGGTTAAATATTCATTTTTTGCCCATTGTGGACTTTTCTCTACGTCAAAAACGCACAATCGTCTAAACAAAACTTTCCATAGAATTATTTCGTACGAATAAACGGAGAATTATGCATAACAATAGTGAACCTACAAATCTCCTATACCACAATAGATATAAACATTTGCATATTGTAAATAAGCAATGGGGGCCCTAAATGGGGGTAAAAAATCCAATTTTTTTTCAAATTTGCATGTGGATATTGTAAAGGAACAGTGGGGTCCAAAATGAGATTCAAATTCAATCTTTGCTAATCTACACGTTTTAACATAGATAAAACAACAGAAAACGCATAAAGAAAACGTAGACTACAGATCTCTTACATAAGTAATAATTTTTTAAAAATTGTTTGATACAAATACACGGAGAATTATACACATAGAAATAGTGAAGAGTGCAAATCTCCAACATTACAAGACATATCAACATTTGCATATTGTAAATGAGCAATGGACAGCAGATGGAGCTAAAAATTTAATTTTTGCTAATTTTCCACTTTCGCAACGGAAAAACACAGACCACTTAAGTAATTATTTTCATAAAATTGAATCATGAAATGCGCAAAGAAAGATTAATGTCTCCATATCTCCTACATTGAAAGACATGTTAACAATTACATATTTTAAATGAGCAGTAGGGCCCAAATAGGGTTCAAAATTCATTTTGCCAAATTCACACGTTTTTTTTCGGTGTAAAAACACAGGGTATTTACAAAAAAAAATTCTTATTTTTTTTATATGAATAGACATAGAATTATACATTAAGACTAAAGCCTACAAATCTCCAACTTATCAAGAATGTAAATATTACCATATTGCAAATGAGCAGAGGGACACCAAATGGGGTTAAACATTCAATTTTTGCCAAATTTTGCATTTTTCCGCGGAAAAAGGCAAAATGTATAACTAATTATTTCCATAAAATTGTTTAGTACAAATTGACCAAAAAAGTGTGCATGACGAACTATTCAAGCATCCCATATTCTATTTGACAAAAATGTTAACCTTTGCATAGTAAAGTTTGAAGATACCAAAGGAGTAGCCAGAAACCCAAAACGTTTGGCCAAACATAGACACAAAGACAAAAACTGGCTACAAAACATAACACTGAAAGCTAAAGACAGAGCAACACGAACCCCACTAAAAACCGGGGTGAGATCAGGTTGTCAGGAAGGGGAAGCATCCCCTGCTCAACTAGTGGCACCCGTCGTGTTGCTCCTGGTAATAAATCAGATCGGTGGTAAGTCATGAATAAGGAAAGAAGGACGTGACTGTGATTACGATAAACGGAACATATCAGTGGTCATTTGTGACGCAGATATTACGTAACGGTCGACTAAGTTGTGGTGGCGACTTCCGAAGGATGACTTTAACTTTACCGTCATGAACAATTGATAATCAACTGTAATTTGAACCCATTTCAAATTTTGATTACTAAAGTATTTCTTGACTCCTTTTAATCTGTGTTTAACTTTGGACCTTTCGTATGTGATATAGATTAATATATTTTGGTTCTGGCTATTTTATGCATTGATACTTTGAAAATTACTTTCCTCATCTATTGTCATTTGTTCAATGCATTCTTTATTACTACTGAAACATCTTATTGTGAACTTTCCATTTATGTGTAGCAACATTCCAGCAGCACCTGCATATCAGTATGTATATCTCAGCTTATAAGATATTCCAGCGCTTGTGTTTCCTATCATGATTTCCCTGATAGAGGGTCGCTCCTTACAAGAAAGCTACTGAACCAAGGGTTCATGGTGGTAAAGTTGAAGTCATCACTTCGAAGATTTTGCGGTCGCCACGTTTTCAAGGTTTTGTTTTGTAGTCAGTTTTTGTCTTTCTGTCTATGTTTGGCCAAACGTTGTATCTTCTTTTTGATTTAAGGTTTCTGGCTGCCCCTTTGGTATCTTCGAACTTTACTTGTAAGAAATCAGCCGTGTTGCCCATTGTCAGGGCCGGAGAATGGTCATGTTCGAGGAGAGAAAAGACGAAACTATGGCTCAGGAAAAGATCCAATTTCATTTGGGAAACGGATATCCCATAACGTTCAACCAGCTCGCGGTGACGGCCATAAAATGTTTGAACGGATGACTTCAACCTGGGAGCAACACACTCTTGTTTGAGAAGCTTATTCGTCAGAAGTTTAGCCTTGTCCACAAAATCATGGTACTGATCACAAGCTCTAGAATAACGTGTGAGTTGCAAAATGTAAACTCTGTAGGCCAGTGCTACTGGAATGCTGCTACAGAGGAATGGGAAGTTGACAGTTGGAAAGTGAAGTCATCACGCTTGTCCTAGAGTTTTGTTTGAAGGCTTCCTCTAGAGTCAGTGTCGAGGTAAAAATCAAGGTATGAAGCTGATTTATCTGTATCGGTAGTATCAATTATTTATCCGATAGCAAGACGAGAAGATCAGCAAACTACGCCAGAAAAGTTAAGCTTGTGAATATGAGTCAGCGACCTATACCGTTCGCCTACTAAGTTCTCCTCATACAAAAATGAGGAATAATATGTGATCCGATAGTTCCAATTCTCTACATGAACTATTTTTCAAGATATTCCTCTCCTAAATTTTTTATTCAGTAAATATTTGATGAACAGAGACACTTCGAAATCCGGAAGTCGAGACTAATTATTCAAAACAAGGTATAAGATATACTGAGTCATGATCTCATTTCATTCAAGTTTAAATGCTCGATCACCTTGTTCAAGTTATCAAATGACAAGACTTTCCTCTGTTCTGAAAATTGTAGTAACTAGACATAAGTTCCAGATTATCGTATTGAATGCCATAAATAAAATCAATTTTTTTCCCACGGTAGCGTCGTTATTTACAAATAAGAAGTCTGCAAAGAGTTTTGAAACCATTTGATCTTAAATTATTTACCAGACAAGCAAAAAGAGCTTGTTAATATGAATCATGGACCTATACTATTGTCCCTACCAAGTTCTCCTCATACAAAAAACAGCTCACGCGTCAGTTTCATAGACCTTCCATCATAACATTTTGAAGGATCTATAATATCAAATCCTAAAAAGACTGGATATTAGATTGACAAAAAATTTAAGTATTTTTACCAAGCTTTGCTGAAATAGGTCCAATAAATGTTGTTTCTTAAAAAAATTGAAACTATTCGATCCTAAATTATTTACCTGAAAACCAAGACGAGCAGATCTGTAAATTACGACAGGAAAGTGAAACTTGTTAATATGAGTCAGCGTCCTATACCATTCTCTACATGAACTATTTTCAAGATATTCCTGTTCTTAAAGTTTTTTATTCAAGTAAATATTTGAAGAGTAGAGACCATATCTGGAAGTCAGGACCAATCAATATTGAGTCATGAATCATAATTTCCACTGTTCTGAAAATTGTAGTAACTAGATATAAGGTCCAGATTATCGTATTGAATGCCATAAATAAAATCCACGTTTAGCCTACAGCAAAGTTGTTATTAACAAAAAAGAAATATCCAGCAACTACTAAATATTTAAAATAATGTTGGTTTTTTCATTTATTTAAGATTGTAAGGTCTTCGGATAATAGAAATTTTAATGAGACGAAATATAACGAGTTAATAAAAGTAAAATTCAGGAAGAAGAAACTTTTCATGGTCACAATAAATATACAAGAATAAATGTAAATATGTAGCTATAATACCGTACATCATTATTGTTTTTAAATTTGCTTAAAACAGAGTAATGTGTGAATGAAACGGCGCCCCTGAGGGGATACTCTACGAAAAAATTAAAAAACATTATCTCAATTTTATTATTTGAAGATCTCGATTTATTATTACTTGAAAACCCATTCTGTACAGTATATCGATAAATTGTCCATAGCTTTGTACCGTCTTTTTTCGCTTTATCGTCTGCATGAAGTAAATAATTAAGTGACGTATTATTGAGTCTAACAGGATCACATGATTCGAAAGTTGCCTAAAAGATTTAAAATCATTCCAAAAATATTACAATTTGGGATTAAACTGTTAGATGTCACTTCGTTATGATATACTGAGGAGGAATTGGATAGTATTGAATTCTAGTTCTCGACTCTTATATAATCATTTCCTTTCGTCTTCCTCCATAGTTTTGTAGCTTTCGTTCCTTAAAGTATACAGGTCTGTCCAAGGGAATTCATATTTGTAGTTGTTTACTGTAGTTTTACGAATTTTAAAAATTGCATGAGAGAATTTTTATTGGAAGACATCGTTTTCATATACTGAAGCAACAAAAATAAAAACATTTATGTGTAAAAATGGCATTATGGATATTTTTAACAACATTTTTTGACATTTACGATCGTCGGTAAAGCAGAACTTTGGAGATACATTTTTCCCTCATGTTTTTTGTCAACCATTCTCTTACTTCTTCTATTTTTTTCTAATTGGAATCTTCTTTACTGTCTGGTGTGCCTGTCCGCGAATATCGTTAGCCCGTCATTTAAGAAAAGTGCAATGACTCATAAACATTCAAATAAACTCAATTAATTTTTTGTTTTTAGAATCTGATATTGAAGCAAAACAATTAATAAATGATGAACATTATCACAGACTGTAAACCTAGGCATATATAGGCACAGTAGGTATTGTATATTCAATATCTCTCTGAGGCTACCTCTATAGTACACGGTTAGAGTAGTACAAATAAAAGTTTTATTGCAGTTTGACAGTTTTATGAACTGGTAATTTCATGTAGCATGATACTTAGTTCCTATGATTACTTAACTAAGATGCCTTCAATTGTGAAAATGGCGATAATTAGATAAAAAAGTAAAATATTGTCTAGACTGTCATACATCGAATCCGTATACAATAGGAATATTTGTACAAATGAAGAGTTTACAACTACTATCTCATATAATCACGTTTCTAATTGATCCGTTTTGAAATTTTTATCTCTATTTATAAAAATCAAATAGACAGTAGAACACTTCAATAGGTTAAGAGAATATAACTTCAGGGTTTGCTTGGAAAATAGTGGAAAATGAATATCAACATTTAAAGATACATATGTATAATTTGTATGGGTATTTTGACTAAATATAAGCCAGAATATTTTGCATACCTAACAGATCTCCTTGTGATAAATTGGAAATATTTAAGTATATATATAACTTTTCAAACTTTCTGACGATGCATGGGTTATGATAAAGGAAATCAATAATAATATTATACGTTAATTTAAGTTACTTGTTACAAACATATAGATAAGGGTTATTTGTTATAGGCTTTATAACTTTTGACACAAAAAAGCTGCAATATTATAAAGTGGTCTGCATAAAAACGAATTTACAAATTGGCATATCGTATTGGTTGAGCATTATTTCACTTTTATTTCACTTTTAACCGTGTGTAATTGTATGGTTTGTTCACGGATTAGATATTTCGCAATGCGAGTTTAGTGTCTTTATTAACTTTCAAACTAAGTAATCGTTCTTCAATGTTTCTGGTGAAAATACAACTCAAGAAATTGTAATTTACCTTAAGGAAGAAAAAAAATTGTTAAATTAAAAAACTATCATACGCAGTAAATATCACATTTAAAATATCAAAGGACATAATATGTTACAAAAACTGCACGATGTTGTCATGTACATTACTTTTCAAAATAGCATTTGATAAAAACAGTATATCATAACCAAATGAGGTAATTTTGATGATAAATAGATTACTAATATATTTAAAACGAGAAGAAGTTTCTAGTCGATATCGCATCGAACGATGACAGCCATCGGCTGAAATATTGATGGGAAGCTTGCTCGAGTTTCAATAAACATTAATATTATTTGTATCGCTGTTTTGCTTGAGACGAAGGATAAAACTTTATTCTCGAGCTTTAGGTAACGTTAATAAAAGAGTTTTGAAACCAGGCACTATTTTATTCTTCAATACACGTCGTAGTTATTCTCCAGTATAAAACGAAAATGTGACTTGACGTCACTTTCATTCAATGTTCTGATGGCGTTTCAGCGTCAGATATGACAATGGATTTTCTCCTCACTGTTTTACACATTTGAAAGAAAATAATCACCAATTTTTGGATTTACATCATGTAATGAAGGACCCATTTAGGTAAGAAATATCTATTTCATGCATTTTTTATGAATTTATTCGAAATGGCATGAAAACTACACTTAATATGTCACTAACTCGATGGCTGCATCTCCCGCTTGGCATTGATTAACATCAAATTTGCGTGAGTCCTTTTTAATGTTATATTTAGATTTATTTAATATATGCTGAAGTTAGCGTGATTTCCGAATAAGATTTGTAAAGTTCCTAAACGGAATATAGGGATAGCATTGAAGGACACAGATCTTTACATTCTCAATTCATGCACTTTGTATTAGTTTTTTGTTAAACATTAATACCAATGTGCGTTTTTGGGGAGTTTATTAACAATTCATCATGACTATCTTATGAATTCAGAGATACGTGTACCGTTATATTTGTTTTCAGTTTTTATTTCAATTTTGGGTGAAAGCTCACGAGCTACAAAATTAATCGGCTGTTGCAAACGAATCTTAGAAACAACGATAATATTCCTCTTAGGTGAGTAGCGCGTGAGACTGAAAATTATCCCCGATAAAGATCGAAGGAATTCTAGCCACGATGAAACTGAAATACCGCTAATGTGGAGTTTACAAACAATCAATCAATCATGATTTCACATGATAGTTATTTAATTTTATTTTATACCTAGAACGAAGCCTGTTAACGCTCTAGCTCTACATGTATTTTGAAGATACCATATAAAATACAAAAAAGTTACGAAAAGTTTCTATTTTCAAAAAAGGATCTATTATCATCCAACACTAATTTTATGCAATAACTAATTGTCGATAACATAGCTACATGGCTATCCGTCAGTTAAGTAATATCATAGCAGGATATAAGGATTTTCTGTATCGGAGATACACTTAAAATATAGGGTATGATACTTAAATATAGGGTATGATACTCAAAATATAGGGTATGATACTGTGGATACAGAATTCATTCCGATTAACAAACAGATTTAACAACAAATAAAAACCGAAAAAACAACAAAAAACGATATCTAGTATTGAAATACAACCAGACAAACTAAAAAGCATTGTATTTTCAGAAGGTTGTCCTTTTCCAGCATACAAGCACATAATATATTGATTTTCTATCTTCATCCACTAAACATCCAGGTTAATAAATCTGCATTATTACAGTCTTCCACATTTTTAAATGTACAATGTAGAAAATAACTGGCATCCCGAATACAACACGTGTTGGAAAATTTATAGTTCATAGTGTTTAATTTTGTTTATACACAAGTGACATGTACTTTATATGTTTTTCGGGTGTCAGACAGGGATTATCGTCTGATATACCCTGGATCTTTAGTAGTATTCCTTGAAACGTATGCAAAGGGAATATAATATATCCAGGTTATATCAGACAATATTCCTGGTCAGCAAAAATACTTTTGTACGTACATTTTAGTGTGCACTAGTAATTGGCAAACATTGAAAAGAATTAGGATTTCTATACTACATCTTCTTATTTTCAGTTTTTGGTTTAAACTAAATTGTTTGCCGTATCAGGATAAATTATACTGGACTCTGATACTTTATTAGTAAAATTTAGTACAAGATCCATTTCATTAGCAATAGCGAAAAATTCTACGATTTCAGAATGATGACCTGAAAATACCATAAATCCATCAGCTTCATATTGATAATGTAATAATACATTCCATTTATTATTAAAGTTACATCAACATTATCTAATTATAAATGGAAACTACCCATTTTGGTTTGGTGAGAGGACTTAACCCTTTAGCGTCCCGATACTTAAGTACCGATAACACAATTGAATTTGTGTTAATTTGTAAACCAACAGGAATGATCGCATAAAATTAGATTTGGCTGTGTAAAATAAAATGATGGATCTGTTTATGTGCGAATTGATTGAGGGATTCTGCTAGTACTGTATTCCCGTATTTAAATTGAGGGGAGGAGGAGGGGGTCTGGTCCCGAAATCCCGAACTTAAAAAGTTGAAATCCCTTAAAAATGCATTCCCGAATCCCAAAAATCTGAAATAGGAAATCCCGGATCTGGATAGGGTAAATCCTGAATTAAAAAAAGCCCAATCCCGGAGTCCTCAAAAAAGGTATTCTGTTGGCAATAGATTCTAAAGAGCTAACTAAAAGCTTTATTCATTTTTTAAACAACTCTTTCTCTTTTTTAATGTGCATGAAAAATTTCAAACCACTTTTCATTTGTTTTGACAGTCAATCATTGAGTTCCTGTCACCTGCAAAAAACTCTTTCAACCGAAATACAAACCGTACTCATTTTTAAGTTAGAAATCATGATAAATATTGAAGGCTCTAGAATGAAATTTAGTGGTAGTTAAAACGAAGTCATATACATTAGATCCATTTCTAATACATACATTCATGTCCTATAAAGATGTGGTAATAGAAATAGATATCACTATATAAAAAAGGTAGAACTAAAAATATATACAGAAATACACATGCTTTTTGTCAAACTTTCGAATAAGGTGAAACTAGTAAGAATTGCTGACAACATGGAAGGCAGAATTACTATGTATTAATATATATTTTATAAATCGAAAATAAAAACAAGAACATACAACGCCATGACCTAACAAACAGACCTGTCTGCTACATTACATATGTGTACTTTGTCAACTGTATGATTTTGTATCATTATATTAGTATACAGAGATATTCCACGGGATTTACACAATGGATTCCTGGAAGACTCCCAACATTTACATGTAAAGTAATTTTATTGGGAACAAGCAAGACGAAGGTCTGCAAACCCCATATGGCTTTTAAACGCAAAATAAAAAGAAACTCAACCTAATGAAATCCTAAAGGTCAGCCCAATATATTTCAGTGAAATTAATTACGTATCTAGTGTAGTACCTATATACTTGGAGGGTTATTTGTGAGGCTCATTTGGGTCAACATTTGAAAATGTTACAGTTTGACAGAATGCCTTAGGTGAATAGGATAATTTTACATACAATAATTGAAGGATAGAGATGTCATCATATTTATACCTTTTTATCTTATTAAGAACTAAGATAGCGAAATAGACGACATAAAGGGTTTAACGAAAAACAATAATTCTTCTTTTATCGCTGCCGTGCGACCAAGGCTGATGGTTTCAAATCCAGTTCTTTGTAAAGGAAAAGGAGAAAATCAGCATTTACTGCGGGACTTACGATTACTTAAAATATCAACAGGTTGGAGGATCCCTACCGTGAAAACAAAAGAGGGATTAATGGCACTGATTGAAAAACCAAAGGCAAACGTTTCCTCTGTTTGCGACACTAGTGTTAACGATGAACTAGATCTACATCACCAGTCAGTGAAAAGATACGTGTAAGACAGTCAGTCACTGGGCTAATTCACAGAATCCAACTTTCCTTACACATCCGTACAACATTTTCTATCCTCTACCATATGGATCACATAATACCAGTATAACTCAGGGAGTTACAATGTATGAAATGCAATCAATGGTTATGTATGGTATGCAGTCCGGATATGAATATCCACTTGCATACAGCAGTCATTTCTATGCACTACCAAACAGCGTGGATTCTTCATCAACAAAACCACATTTAAACGAAAACAGGCAAGTGCTACAGTATCTTCCCCACCTGATGAAGTGGTTCCACCTTTGCCAAAGGAGAAATACACAGAACTACCACCACCGCAACTTTCCCTTGAGTGAACTCTATTCCTATTCTGTTTTTTGTTAACTCATCTTAGATATAAACACAATTAGCATTTATAAAAAGCAAAAATGTGTAAATAAATAAAGGTGTTATTTTTTTCGTAAAAAATAGTTTCCTTGAATACTGGTAAGGCCACATCAACTTAAGATGTAAATTCTCTTAAAGTGTGAAATTTCTCATGGTTACAAATATAAATAATGCGTAAGGTAGACATATAAAACAAAATACTGTAGTTGGATATAAAGTTATGAGAATAATATAACATTATGCCAGGCATCTGATGGCTATCTGAGATAAGGTATTGAGTTAAGAATCTACAAACTGTATAGTTTTTGTTTTTACAAAATATGGCTCAGAAAATGGAAATGGGAAGTTTTTTGTGTCTCGCAGTCTGGACTTGAGTTAGAGAGATAATTGGAAAAAAGTTTCAACTTTTATTTTAGACTTTTGAATTTGATGCTTTGTGATGTAGTGGGGTAATTGTTTTATACTTATCAAAAAATGGTTTTTCAACAAGAATGGTAGACGCAGATACAAATATCTCGTCTTAGGTCATGAGAAATCTTACTTCGTAAAAGGAAGCGAAGATAAACATTTTTAAAAAGGAATTGCTAATTCCTTTCTAAATTCTTAAATTTATTCATCATGCATTCGGTACATGTTTTAAATATCTCTGAAAACCTCTTGTTTCACCTCGTTGTGACTGAGGGTTGCATTGTTACTTGTTCTGTAACTTCCTCCATTAACTGTGGAGCACTACTTGTTAGTATTATAAGGCGTCATATATACACACTCGTGAAAAAGCACCCGCACCCACTAAAAGCTTGCATAAAAAGTATCTATAAGAATCCATCAATATCATACATCTCTAAAATTCAACTAATGCTAAGAAAGCCTATCATCACGGTCAAATATAGCTGGTTAAGATATACAGATATTTAAAAAGTCACACTGCCATGCAATCCGGATTTCCATGCATATATACATTAAAATAATAGCTTTGGTTAAGACCTACGGACTAGTAGTTAAAAGGTGCCGCATTCTATATGATGTGCTATACACTGCATATATTAAAAGCTTTAGTATACACATACATAAAACAAATAATCAGATTTTATACGCATCCATAAGATAAGAAGCAGGTTATAATACATATGGACTATGTTGTGGCATTCACATTTTTGAATGTGTATAGTTTATTAAAAGTCAGAATATATTCTATATTCATCAGCTATGTGGTTATAAAATCTAAAAGAATGTTTGTCATATTTCATATATTTTATAGGTCTTCTTGTATGTTATACCCTTGGTACATTCCGTAATTTCCTGGCACGCTCCAAATGTAGGTCATAACACATAGCTCTTGCCAGACTTTCTATTACTCCATGTTCTTGTACATCACAGTTAACTTTTCTGCTAGTACAGTCCTTTATTAATTGAAGGAGATTTCCATCATGTACTATTCTTTCATATCTATTTAGTTCTACTGCATTAACATAATCCTTGATCCTGTGCAGGTGTTTACGTCGTGTTGGCTCTAGTTCAATGCAGTATAGTAAGAAGTGCTCTATATTTTCTTCTTCCTTACTACAAATGCCAGATATCGGGTTCGTTCTCTGATCATACTTTGCCCTTATTGCTTGCACCATGTATGTCTGTGTCAACAATCTTACTTTAAACTTCACCAGCTTTAATATCTCTTGCATTATGTTTTACACTTTTCCAGATGTTATGCACTTGCTTCAGCGGTTGTTCTTGGATTTCTAAATACTGAAGGGTAGTTTTCTCAGATTTTTCTATTTCACACTTTTCTTTCCAGTATTCATTTGTTCTTTGATCTATTAACTTTTTCCACCTATATTTTAATATGGGCTTTTGGAGATAAACAACGCACTGCTGGAAATTATATTTGTGTAAAGTTTTTTCCAATCTACCTATGAAATAA
>JAOXYJ010063161.1:0-11863 GCA_028566555.1 Lithophaga nigra
TACAACAGTTGAAACTGGCTATGTCCATAAATAATCAGTGGAAGGTCTTTTACCAAACTTTGATTTTGATGCCAATTAGAATTCCAGGATGACCACCATTATGGAACATTGTTTAACATTGGAACCCAAGGGAAGTACACTTGAAGATCTTCTTGGAAATGACTTAGAATTGGTCGGTTTAGAACCAGGTCAGCCTCTAGTTGGATTATTCATGAAAAGTCCATGACGATCTATGTGGAAGTGATCATTTTCCTATTATTATTGAACACCAATCTCTTTCAAATACAGAAAAAGTTCCTCGATGGAAACTGGAAAAAGCCGATTGGGTTTTTCTGAACATCTTTGTAGAGAGGACCGTAAACCAAAAATGTTTGACAATGTTTATGAACCTATTCTGGAATTCAATAAAGCGTTACTATCAATAGCTGACGGAACTATTCCAAAAACCACGACAAATCCAAAAAACCATGGTTTAATGATGACTGTGATCAAGCTATAAAGAAGCGCAAAAGGTCTAGAAGGCGCTTTAGTAAACATCCCTCACATGATTTATCTTAGTAATTTTCGTATTTTACACCCACAGAGTGACAAAACAAGCAAGACGAACTTCCTGGCGGACCTTCATCTCCAAATTAAACTGGCATACTCCTATGAAGGAGGTTCGGAATACGATTCAGAAAATAAAACGAAAAAATTCCAAAACAAATGTAAATCATCTTAAAAATGGAAACGATCTCAAAACATCTAAGAAAGATATTTCAAATAAATTGGGTGAAACATTCTTTTTCAGAAAACTACAGTAATGATTTTTGGTTTACCAAGACGCAAAAGGAAAAGACAAAACTTAATTTAAAATCGAATAATTAAGAAAATTACAACAAAACTTCTCTTTGGATGAATTTAAAAAGTCTTTATCTAAAGCCCATGATACAGCATGCGGTCCTGACGATATTCATTATCATCTTTTAAAACACTTTCCAAATACTTCTTTACAGACTTTGCCAGATCTTCTAAATCACATCTGGGAATCCGGGGATTTACCTTCGATCTGGAAGTTGGCCAGAGTTATTCCAATTCCAAAACCAAACAGAGATCACTCTGATCCGTCAAATTACCGTCCAATAGCCTTAACGAGTTCCCTCTGCAAAACCATGGAAAGGATGGTCAATGATCGCCTTGTCTGGTTTTTGAATCCAATGCCTTCTTGGCCAACATGCAGTGTGGATTCCGACAAGGCCGAAGTACTCTTGATCATCTTGTACGTTTTGAAACACATTAAAAAACGAATATGTTGTAACGGTCTTTTTCGACCGTGAAAAAGCATACGACACAACATGGAAATACGGTATTTTAAACGATCTTTTAGATATGGGGTTGAAAAGGCGCCTCCAAAATTTTATGTCTAATTTTTCATCTGACAGACATTTCAAAGTCAGAGTAAATTCAACATTTTCTGATCTCTATAATCAGGAAATGGGTGTTCCTCAAGGTAGTATTTTATCGGTTACTCCGTTTAGTATTGAAATAAACAGCCTGGTTGAAGTTCTCCTAAGTAGTATTGAAGGATCGCTGTATGTTGATGATTTCCTCGTTTGTTACAGAGGACAGTTTATGAATAATATTGAAAGACAACTTCAGCTTTTTCTGACTAAAATTGAAAAATGTGCTTCAGAAAATGGTTTTAAATTTTCAGTTTCGAAGATTGTGGGGATGCATTTTTGTAACAAGCGAAAACTGCATCCTGACCCAGAACTTAAATTATATGTTAATCCCACTAAAATAGTGAAGGAAATTAATTTCCTTGGTTTAAGTTTTGATAATAAACTCTCCTTTCTTCCCTATATTAAAATGCTTAAAGCTAAGTGTTTAAAAGCACTTGGTATTTTTAAAGTTGTATCTAGCACCGATTTGATGTAGATCGTACCATTTTATTAAATCTTTATAGATCCCTTGTGTGATCAAAATTAGATTATGGCTCAATAGTATATGGTTCTGCAAGGAAATTATATGTTCAAACTCGTGATGCTGTGCATCACCACGGGCTTCGCATCTGTTGGGAGCTTTTAAAACATCCCCAGTTGACCGCTTATATGTAGAGGCAAATGAGCCATCGATCAAAAATAGAAGAAATAAGCTTGCTCTGCAGTATATCACTAAGTTCAAAGCATACGACTGTGTTTTTAATCCTCTATATCAAACAATTTCGAAAAACATCCAAGTAAAATCCCGCCGCTTGGTATTCGCATGAAACCTCATCTAAATGACTTGGATAGTAATTTAGAAAAGATTGCTCAGGTTGAAATTCCTAAATCACCACCGTGGGGACTTTCAAAACCCGAAATTATATACGATTTGAGGAAACATAAGAAGTCCGAGATAAATCCGCTTGTTATTCAACAACATTTTGCTGCAATCAAATCTAGAAACTGGAATACGCAACAGTTTATACTGATGGTTCTAAAGACGGAGATAAGGTTGCCTTTGCGGCGTTTATGAAAACCTAGTTGCATCCATCCGTCTTCCGACTTCTAGCTCTATCCTCACAGCTGAAGCTCAAGCAATCACCCTTGCATTAAAATTTATACCTTCATCCGATGAATTTATTATATGTTCTGACTTCCTTTCATGCCTTTGGGCAAAGGAAAACGCCAAACTCGGAAATCCCCTAAAATTAAAAATTCTAAAAGTATATGAAAAGTTATTTATCGTAGAAAAAGAAGTTGTCTTTCTCTGGGTACCAAGTCATGTTGGTATTCGTCGAAACACAATCGTGGACCAGGAAGCTAAAATTACTTTAGATGATTCAATTACAAACTGTACTATTCTTTATTCTGATTTTAAACCTTGTATTTATAAATATGTTTTAAATCTCTTACAAGAGGGTTGGGACCTGCAGATTCATAACAAGCTGCACGACATCCATCCTTCAGTTGCCAATAATATACCCACGGGAAAAGTCTTAACTATCAAGTTATTTTAAACTCGTCGAATTGGGCACTCTAGGACAACTCACTCCTACTTACTTACGGGTGAGGATGCTCCTGAGTGCATCCCGTGTCATTGTCCTTTTTCTTTGATAGATATTTTAATCGGCTGTGTAGATACATGCAGTATAAGAAATCGGTTTTTTAAGTGTTTATCCTTATATGATTTGTTTGATACTGTCTTAATTCTTAATTTCTTAGCTTTGTGTTTTTACATTCATTGTTTTAGTATGATATGAAATCTTTTGTTTTAGCAATTATTTTTAACATTATGAATGGATCTTTTGTCCTATTTTATTCATTGCTTTAATAATACTATGTTATTATTTAATAATTATTATTTATAGCTGAAATATTGCTAAAGTGGCGTTAAGAACCCATCAATCAATCAATCAATCTGTCATTTCTGCTCTTTGCACATTATACGGATCACAAGAACTTTGTACCCAAAGGTTATAATTGCAGTTTATAATTTATTATCGCACTTCTTTTTAACAGGTCAACCTGAATTGACTATTGAGGATCTTGGTACTAGGTCACCTGCAGGCACACTAGCAACTGTTTCAATGGATTTTAAGAGTTCTGATCAAAAAATAAAAGTTATCAGCGAAATCAGACCGCGGCCGAAAGTGGATTTTCTCATTTACGACTTAAATAGAACGTACCCTATCGTTGATTTAACGGATAACGCCCAGAGTTGGGAGCCTGGTGAGTTAACTTACATATTTTTATGAGTCAGTTAAGTGCAGTGTGTTCAAACGTATTAACAATTTGAAGAATTCCATTTTGTTTTGTTGGGGGATTAGTTGGACCTGTGATTCTTGCTGTTAATCAACTTACTTGTCAAGTGCACCTCAAGGATAGCTGGGGTATAGAAGTATGGCTATCTGGACTTCTCCCTTCCAGCAGTAAGACCCGTACTGAGGGATGTCCGTTTGGCTGTGCGGTATCTATAAATACGCACTCACGTTTGTTCTGATTAAAGTCACTTGTTCAGAGCATGCTACGCTCTTTGCACGTTAAAGAACCCTTTGGCAAGAACTCTTCGGAGAGGTCCGTAGGAAACCTGTTGTAAGGCTAAATTTCTGATCCTACCCAATACTCCCTCGTTTTCCAGTGGCAGCCAAAATTACCCGCCCTTCTCCCGGTCAACCGACTTTTCAGATCCTACCAATTGATATATAATTTACTTTTTCTCGTCCTGAATATGCATATAAATTTACCACTGGACGTTAAACAAACAACAATCAATCAATCATACTTGTCAGGTGCTATTCGTTTGCATCAAGGTTTGTCTTAAACTTGACGTACGTTATGAGGTTTATGCATTGATAAAGACTATCCAGTACTTCAGTAATTAAAACAGCAGTGTATAAATCATTTTTGATTTCATTTATCTGCTGTTTTTCGTCAATTACATTACATAACTACATTTCTCCCTTCATTAGTTAAAGTTTAAATTTTCTTGAGCGATAACAGTTTATTAACCATTAATATATTACCCGCTATTCTCATTAATGACGATACCGGCATTGAGGTTCCTCAAAGCAGTTGAACTGACGAAACCTGCATTAAATTCATAGGAGAAATAAATTATTCGGCTACCAATAAATGACGATATTTCTCAAGGTTCACTAGTTTTAAATTGGACCAGCCCGTCAATGCTCACTATTTAAATTTTAAACTTAAACTAATTTGAATATAGAAATATCGTAATCCAAGGGTCCCGAGAGCAGATGGAGAAGAAAACCGAAGGATCAATCGACAAAAATCGTCACAACGGAGCCAAAATCCGGATTAAGACAAACAAACAAACATCAAAGACACAACAAGAAAAACTAAACACGAGAATGAATAATATGAACCCGACCAAAAACATAAGGTACACTCAGGTGCTGCGGATGAGTAAGCAGTGCCTTCCTCTTATAAGACACCTACCTTGTTGCCCAATGTCAGGTCCAGAAAAAGTAATGTTCGAGGAGAGGAAAGATGATACTATGGCCCAGGAAATAGGGAGAATCTATCTGTCATTTCTTTTTAAATATTCATAAATAGAGGAAATGGCAAAATATACGTCTTTAGAACTATTGATATTTCTTCTATGTCGCTATTGAGTTTGAAATGAAATTGTTTTGGCAAAATATACTGTGGGTTTTTATTTGATTGCTGTCTTCTGTTTATTTGTAAATATTTAAGCTTTACCTGACCACACAAAGAAATTTAGCAGAAAATGGTTAGTCACAACAGATTTTTGTAGTAAGGCTAAACCTGTTCCAAAGGGCTCGTATATTAAAAAAGTAATGTATAGAAGCTGAGTGGGTGTCTGGATGTCTGAATACATTGCGTTGTGTTGAGTGGCTTCGCAGACTGGAAACCTTAAAATGTGTTTGCCTATTGAACAATAGGAAACTTTATGATTTTCTACTCCTTAATAAACTCCAGACTTTGATTACTTAATATAGAAAACAGAGTAAATGGGACTAAAGGACAACTGAGAGTTTCTGTATATGCTGTCTGTTATATACGTATCCTGAACATAAAAAAACATTTTCTGTTGCTATTTCCAATAAGGTACATGCCGCTGGACGTTAAGCAAACAACAATCAATCAATCAATAATTTACAATATTTTTCAGAATTTTTCTACTTCTAAAAAGTTTTTATTAATTACAAATAAAAATTTTCCGTACAAAAAAGTACCAAAAAATCATCTCAAACACCAGTCAGTGGTTGACACTTTCGAACTGCGTTGAAATGTGCACGTGTGTAATTTTGTTAAAGAAATTGTAGTTCTAGAAATCAATAACTTTCACGAAATTTGATCACGATGGTATTTTTCACTCAAGTCAACAAATTTCACAGAATTTAATCACTATTGTAGAAGTTATGTTTTGGCAAAACTTCAGTAAATTCTATTCGCAGATTGAAAAGATGTGACCTTTTGAATTTCTTTCTCAATAGAAATAAATACCATGGTTCGGTATATTTAAAAAACCGAATGTGTAATAGACAATTCAAATTTCAATTTTGTTAATAATAGTTATGTTAAATGATTAATGCTGGATAAATGACATTAGAAAATTATGCGCTTTCAGTTTTTAATGAAATCATTTTAAATCCACGTTTCAAACCTAATAACTGAAAAGACACAATGAATGTTTAAAATATTTATAGGATACAAGAAATTAAAGTGGATCACTCTTCAAATGAAATTCAACAAAATTTCTTCACATCGGGTCTGAACTTAGTTTTTCATGTAAACATTAATACTTCCAATTCAAAAAACGTAGGCTTACGTGCTTGTCTAAAAAATACGGTCTGTCAAATAGATATACACTTCTTTCTTAATTCATATTGAATTATACAGAAAAAATTCCTAAAAAATGTTAAATTTTGGAGAAAAATCTCATATTTAATCAGTAGAAATGTCTGAAAATCTGGATATAAAATGCTAAATTTATACACTTTCAATAGATATGAAGGAAAAGCGGGGCAATTCTGCTTTTTTATCACAGTTTTACAATATATGATCAAAGTATATGGTTGATAGTGCAGAGTCAGTTGAATTACCTTCCATTAATAAAAATTATTTTTCTCAATTTTAAACGTATGACTTCTTATTTTATAATGCATCCTTTCAGTATTGTTATTTTTATATGTAAAAAATTGTGACACCTAATTTCTTCTTTTTCTTTATTTATTTTTTTTTCTTCTTTTTTTTTATTTGACAAACAAATTCAGTTAGAATATCGTTTGCAATATATTTATAAATTAATTGATTAAAATTACCACTTCACTAAATATTAACATTAATTAAAAGATGTATAAAGAAATTTGAAGTAATGAGTCGCCTTAAGTGTTTGTCTGTCTTAAATTAAGACAGTGTGATTCATGATGAGGGAACCTCACCAGTTTCTAAATGAGTTTGTCCTTAAAATTCTAACTCATATATACATACAATTCAATACTGTTTTTCATTTTACATTTTATCAGAGAAATTAAATACAAAGAATGTAAATAAAAATCCAAGAAAGGGAGAAAATTTATGATTTTGCTGTGCAATGCATTGTAATTTTTTCGGAGACGATGTTTCAAAGTTAATTACCAGACGTACACAGCATATTTGGTAAAATCATTGTCCTTACGATAATACCAGCCTGCCAAACATAAATTGTTAGTTCCATATCTATTTTTCTTAATAAATGGAGGCAGACTAGCACTTAATGTATCGTTATTTGAAATGAAGAAAACCAAACTGAAAAAATAAATGTATATATACACAATACCTGTATGGTATTTTGCAACATAAAATGTGTCTGTTTTAAACTTGGAAACAGAATGAAAGACTTCAATATGATTTTATCCTATGGAAGCTTATAAGCGTCATATTTTTTTGCGTTATTAAAAGATAACCTTCGCGTTATTACGAGATACTTTGCTTTATTACGATATTATATTTACGTTATTACGAGAAACTGCGATAATATGAGATAATATTTACGTTATTTATGTACTAATGTTGAGTTGAGCATTGACTTCACGAAAATAGTAGTCGAGGTTGAAGACTGCACGACCCGAAAGGGAGTGCACTATGTGTTCAACCGAGGCTATTATTTCCCATAGTCAATGCTAAACACAACATTATTCTTATTATTATACTGACTGTCCATTTTTAAACGAATAAACATTTTTGTTTCGTACATGAGAGTAGAAATCCTCCAATACTGATGTCAGTTCCGATTTGCTGAGTTGCAACAAATCCTCCGAATTGTGTATATGCCTGTTCCCGTGATGAAATCCTGTAATATTTTTACGGCGAATGCGGTTTGTTTTTCGGTCATCTTTGAATTAAGATTTTCGTTACGAAACGCAACAGATTCCTTTGTTGCGAACCTCGACATTTCGCAGATTCATTCGACTGCCAAGGCGGACGGTAATGGTTAAATTCTGCTTTTAATTATACTCCAATTATTCCTTTTCACAAAGAGCTTTCAATTGGTGATTCAGACAACAATCACGCTAAGCTCGGCTTACTCACGTGATATATACTGTTGACTGACGTGCCAAATGCATACTATTAACGACGGCTTCGCTGACTATCCGGAAATGGAACGCTTTTCCGAAATAATTCATTTTAACTCTATGCCAAAATGAAGAATGTAATATACAAGAACATTCTTACAGAAAATATAATAATACGAGATATTATTTTCATCATTACCAGGAGACGTCGTGTTATTACGAGATATTTTGAGAGATGTTTCTAGCTCTCCTAATATCGGGGTCGTATTCTGTGTCTAAAACGGTTTTATAAAGCAACAAAGGTATTATCGGCAGAAACTGCGAAGTTATAAGGCAAAAATATAGTAAATCAGTTTCCAGGCGGCCATTATAACGTTTGTCATTTTTTTAATTTACCTGAACTTCACTTTTAGTAACAGTGATTTTTCCAAAAGGTACCACGTCTTCAGCATGGCAAGTGTAAAGACTTTAAGAAAATCTCCGCTTATATACAAAATGCTTATCATGTAGAGCTAGTTCAAACTGTCAAATTCAAAAACATTCTCTTTCATATTTTTAGAGAAAAAATCATTTCATCACTATGATTGATTTTGGGCTGAATTTTTTTCTAAAATATTTCTATATTGCACTGATTTTCTTTTAAATTTATTCTACTATTCATTGATTTTTTATTCAAAGTGAACGTTGAAGTTTATTTTCGCTTTTGCCTACGGCATCATTTGATTGGTGCATTTACTGTATTTTTTATTTAATGCAAAGTTATCTTGTAATAATGCTATTTTTTCTGCGACGCTAGTAAGCTTCCGTACCAACGTCGACATGAAAACAGATAAAAGTTGTTACTGACGACCTTATGAATTCAGATATATTGTCAAAATTAATATACTACAATTTGAAGATCTCACCGACATCTGGTTTAACTAGTATCCGTGTAGTGTGCTTATAACTATAGAACCAGGGTACAAGGCAGCAATACGTTTAATGAACCAATAAAGCAAAAATTTATTGAGTTTATATTTGCCGGAATCAGTCCTTGATTTGGTAGTTGGAAATAAGTGTACTGAGCCAGCAAACGGATATTCGCGACCATCCAGTCATAATTTTGTCATGTTATACATCCTAATTCAATTTTTAATTTTCCAAATTATAAAATTGTAACAAAACAATTTGATGCCTGCAAATATTAAAACTCAATACAGTTAGCTATACTCTAACGCAGATTTCAGAAATACTGAAAAAAATAAACGTTTAAATAATGTGAATTACATATGCCATTGCTTTATTATTCCATGGCGTCAATTGTGTAGAATATCAGCATACAACTCATTTTTGTCGGAAAACATGCACCTTTCTTTGATTTAATTTCTGTATATTGTCTTTTTATAGGTGACAAAGTTGTATTTACTTCAACTGACTTCCATATGGAACAAGCTGAGATTGGTATTGTACAACACTGTTTAGACTGTGGACAAAAACAGATTCGGGTTGATTGTGTGTATAATTTTCATTGCTGTCAATCTACTGATGATAGAAATTTATTACTTTTGTTTTTTGAAGGCGGCGGGAATTTAATGTTAATGAGTCATCCCAGTACACGCCTCTTTGATAAAATATTATAGTGGTTCGTACTGGTAAAGTTACCGTAAAGTTATTTTTCATTGTATATTGCATATTAAATAACAAATATTTGGATTGTGATTATGATCCAATTTCAGTCGCTTAACATAATTTCTGTATTAATATTTGAAAAATAGGTTGACGACATGTTAGAAACGCTGAGGCTAAACACAAAAGTTGACAAAATAATGATATAGCATAAACCTACAAATATGTGTACATGTACTAATTTTTGTGGTTGAAATTTTGAAGTTACAACTCCTTTTTTTTCTAGTAGTATCTTAAAACAATTCCACAAAGATATCTTTTAACGATAAAAATAAACATTTTGACCCGTATAATATAATAACGTATTTATTTTTCGCTGATATATTGTTAGAAATTATTATTTTATTTATTTACCGTCTTTGATAGTCCATTACTATTATTATTATTATTATTTGCTTATTTATTTTTATGATTTATTTATTTATTTATTTATTTATTATTATGGGGTTTTGGGTTTTTTTTTCTTTTTTTAATAACGACTTTATATTTATATTTTAAAAATGTGTTTTGAAAGAGCAATGTTCAAGTAAAATATGATTAACCTCTCCTGAAACAAGAGTATTGAGGTAGGATTTCTTCCTCTTCTTTGCTGTTTTATCTAGATATAAAACAGCAAAGAACAAGAGGAAGAAATTTTGTCTCAGTTTTCTTGTCACAGCACAACTCTTAATTTTTCGAGTGTATTAATGTTTCATTATTTCACTTCAGTCACTCCGAAATTCATGCACTGGTCAAGTATGGACTATAATGTAGACATGCGTGGAGAGGTTGCCTTGCTTAGTCGTAATATTAAGATCAGAGGCGAAATACAACCAAGTTGTCCAAGCTCTAACGGAAATTGTTTTGAGTACCCGTATGATACTTTTGGCGGACATGTTAAGGTATGTTTCTCTATCACTAATTTTAAAGAAAATAAAGTCTCAAGTCTTCTATTTATAGTCTTTTTTACTTTATAATTTTAATATTCATTCAATATAATAGACATGTGTTGCATTAATTTTGTTTTGTGAGTTTTATTTCAATATTACTTTTTTTCAAACAAACTTTTATTTAGGCGAAATATTAATTATAAAAAAAACCACACACACATTAGATAAATTTTATCAGTCCATGGTGACTGGTCGGATATTCAGATTTCTTTAACCAACGCAACTGCTGTTTGAAAGTAGCGTTAAATCCCTAAAAGGAACAAATTCTGTTTCTTTGAATATAATAATCGTTAAGCCAGAGAAAAAAAGATGCAGGAAATTAACCGAACTTACCTAATTCTATTATTTAGGTACTAAAAAATTTCACAAATGTTCATATCGAAGGAGTTGAACTTGAAGACATGGGGCAAGCTACCAGTTTGGGTGAGTATAAAATTTAAAATTGAAGTCTAACGTTACCAGTTATTGCCTTTCTTCGTTTACTGCGTAATTTGAAATTGATATGTATTAATAATTCCATACTCTATGGGACTAGTAGACAACATAAATTTTATTTCCCTTAATTGTAAAGTAAATGTTTATATCTCCTACTATTTCATTTCTAGAAAGGATAATAATGTTTATTTCGACTGACCTTTCTGAAATATTGTCAACAAGAGCATAACCTGAGATGTCAATAAATAAATGAAATAAATCAACAGAGGTGTAACCACCACACCTGTCATAAACAACAATAGAAAGAAACGAAATATCCTGACGTTGTACAGGTGGAGTTAAACTGTTTTGTTCAATCACATTTACTTGCAAGTTCGTTTGTTTGTTTGAAAGGATTTTTATGCCACCTTCAGCAATTTTTTAGATATATCGTGGCGTGCAGTTTTTACTGGGGAGGAAGCAAGAGTACCCTTTGTAAAATTCCGGACCTTTGGCAACAAATCTAGCAATCCTTGTCAATTAACAGATCAAAGATGGAGTCGACCACACCTCCCAACGAGGTAGGCTCGAATTAACAATCCCAGTGTTGACACCACCGGTATTGACCGGTTATCAATAGTAGAACTACTTAGACCATTCGGTCAACGCCCCCTTGCAAGTCAAGATTCTTATATACGCTTACAAAATGGGTTAAACTTTCCAAATATCGATAGTGACTACAAGTACTCTTTCTGAGGTACCGGTATTACTGTTTATTAGGGCCCCGCCGACTATCGGCGGGAGCCCTATAGTAATCAGCTTTTCCGTCCGTCCGTCCGTCCGTCCGTCA
>JAOXYJ010063269.1:0-11861 GCA_028566555.1 Lithophaga nigra
TTTATACATCCCGCACAGCCAAACGGACGCCCCCTCAGCACGGGTACTACTGTCATACTTCTATACCCCAACTACCCTTGGGGGTAAGATATAATGTGTGAACCACAGTTACATAGCCTGCAGGACAGCAAAATTGCCTGTCAAATGTTCAAAATGGCGCCAGGCCGCGACTAGAAAGATAGTTGTCCTTAAAAAATCAGGTAAATACAGGTCACAAATGCGCAATATAGTGCAAATGCTATAGATAAAGAAACTATGCATATATATGAAGAATTCTCTTTCTTTTTCATATTGGTATGTCCAAATCTTCCTTACCTTTTACAAGATTGGCGAGTAGATAAACGCATGTGCCATTGGATAGAACTGTCCGCGTAGTGACTGGTGTGTCTAGTGAATGAAAGCCATCATAAGATTTGTCAGCAAAACAATTCAGTAACTCGTAAAGCGTGATTTCTAGTATTTCAGTATATATTTAAATACACGATGAAACCTTTCTTAATGAATGAAAATGCACCTAGACGCGGACTCGTTTGATGTATATACGTTTCTTCCAGATGTGTAAATCGCCACCACGTGATCGGCACATATGTTAGACGAAACGAGGAAATATATATTTTTCAGTCAATATATCTTCTAGGAGCATATTATACCATTTTGGTATTGCATTATTGTATAAATAAAGACTAATAACTGTAAGATATGTGTAAACACAAGGGTGTGTAAACAACAGAAAATATGTGACAGTAGCCAGCAAGACAGTCTGCCTGTTAAATGTCCGAAATGGCGCCGAATGACGACAAGACAGCTGTATTCAAAAATGCAAGGTGGAATCGTTAAACAGGAAGTGGAGTGGCTCTGCCACAGGTACTAAATTGGTCCCATGTTACAGCACATTATGGTTATGCTGGACACCGACTATGAATTACTCGCAGCTTATAATTGCTGACAACATAGCAAAAAAAATTGTATAGAACATATAGGGAAAATTGCAAGGCGTTATCGTTAAACAGGAAGTGGCTATGTCGCAGGTACAAAATCGGTACCCACGTTACAACTCATAATGGTCAGCTTGACACCAACTATACATTAGTTACAGCTTGTAATGAAAAATTTGTATAGTACAAATGTACATATAGGGAAAATCACAAGGTGGCATTGTTAAACAGGATGTGGCCATGTCACAGGTACGAAATCGCTACCCACGTTACAACTCATCATGGTCATGCTTGATACCAACAATGAATTAATTGCAGAGTATAATTGCCGAGGACTCTGCGACGAAAAATTTGCATAGTACATATAGGAAAAAATGCAAAATGGCATCCTAAACAGGAAGTGGCTCTGCCACAGGTACGAAATTGGTATCCACATTACAACTCATAATGGTCATGCTTGACACCAGCTATGAATTAATTGCAGCTTATAATTGCCGAGAACTCTGCAACAAAACATTTGTATAGTACATATAGGGAAATGCAGTGTGGCATCGTTAAACAGGAAGTGGCTGTACAACAGGTACCAAATCCGTACCCACGACACTGCACATCATGTTTATGCTCGACATTGACTTTGAATTACTTGCAGCTGATAATTGCTGAGAATTCTCCAACAAAAAATTTGTATAGTACATATTGGGAAAAATGTAAAATGGCATTGTTAAACAGGAAGCGGCTATGCCACAGGTAGGAAATTGGTAGCCATGTTACAACTCATCATGGTCATGCTTGACACCAACTATGAATTAGTTGCAGCTTATAATTGCTGAGAACTCTTCGACGAAAAATTTGTATAGTAGATATAAGGAAAGATACTAGGCAGCATCGTTAAACAGGAAGTGGTCATGCCACAGGTACAAAATTTGTACTCATGGTACAACTCACCATGGTCATGCTTCACATCAACTTTGAATAATTAACAGCTTATAGTTGCTGAGAAAATTGTGATGAAAATATTTTGTCATGAACAACAGCAGAAGGAGGGACGGACAGGGGTAAACCAGTATACCCCCACTCCTTCTAAGCGGAGGTGTTATTAGCTTTGTAGACCAATTCTTTTCCCTGTGATTTTTGATTGAACAACTGGTTGCTATTCTGTTTGGTCCATACTGAGATACATGAATCCTGAATTTTTTATGGGAGGACTCTGAAAGTCAGCCATGTAGCTTTCATTTATCTGACACCTATCTCAGATGATTTATACTGTTTATATTTTGCATATGATATAAAATAAATGAAAACAGAATGATACAGTGTATACATTTAATGGCATACTATAAAATTTCCTTAACAACTGTTGATTTTCAGAAATGCTGATACTCTATTAAGGCACTGTTTTTTCTGATGCACAGAAATTCTGAATGTGAAATAAAAAATAGAGCAACTTATCAAAACTTTAACATCAACCTGTAACTGTCCATTTAATGTTTTCTACTCTCTTTGATATACAGTCAAACTTCGGTCGCTCGAACACCCAAGGAACCGTTGAAAACAGTTTGAGTTATAAGGTTGTTTAAATAAAATAAAGTTCTAATGCATTCAAATCTGATTGATGGGACTGAAAAAAGTGTTCGAATTATCCATGGTGTTCGAGCCATTGGAGTTCGAGCTACCGAAGTTCTATTGTACTTGTTAAATAAATCCACAAAAAACATTAGCTATAGCTTTTCCTTATTTTCTATCATTCTAACTCATGCTAAACAACCATAACTGCATAAATAAAAATCACAGCCTTTTCTGTTCCGTATTGTGGAAGACCCATTTTATTTTTCCAAGTGCAAAGATTGAAAAAATATAATCATCTTTATGAAAGACCTTTATACTAATTCTACCACAAAGAAAAAAGAGAAAACTTCAGAGCACTACATAATGAAAGTTCTTATTATTTTCTATAAATATATATATTAAACAAAAAAAATCAATGCACTATAACAATATAAAATGTTTATTGCACTATAATCATGTTGAGAAGAATAGATCCACGCAGCCGTGAGGTTATAACTAACAGAAAAAAACTTTACACACAAGAAACCTACAAACTTTATGTTCACATTCTGTCCTCTTAAAATGCTTCTTTTTCAAGTTTTTTTCTTGCAAAATCTGATCTGCAACAAACAAACAAAACAACACACAAACACACAATTAATTGTTCTAAGGGCTTTTTTGCCTCCAAACTGGGGTAAACTTCTTTTACATTTGTTTTATAAGCTGATATATGGTGACAGAATAAATTATAACATAACAATTGTTGTCATTATATAGGAACTTAATATTGCCAGTATAATGTAACTGAAAGTGTGTGTTTAGTATTTTTGTATTACACCAATGGAATATCACATACAAATTATTATGTAATCAGTAAGGGAAATGAAGTTTCCTGCAATTTTTAAAGTACTGCTATAAGTTAAAAGGGTTATTGCACAATTGTTAGTGGATATTATACCCTGCATAATGTTAGCTTATCTCACAAGCTCATGCTCTGCTTGGGACAATATTTGCCAGTATAGATGCAAAAACCACACATGCTATCAGAGTATTAAGTAAAAATACCATCTCTTAGCTGACTGAATCTATCAATCTCAACATATACCAACATAGTAAAGTGTAGTCCTATATAAAGGAGTATTTGTCTTGAATTATAAATATACAAAATTACAAATCATAAGCAAAACAAAGGCACTTACACATCGACAAAAGCACAATGGTCCCTACTGTTATAAGCCCTTGTGAAAAAGAAAAACCTCCACTATGCTATAGCAAATTACTCTGGTACTCTTACAAGATTTGTAAAACTTAGAAGCACTAGTATTATTAAAGAATACACAGAAATCTATAACACAAATAATAACTCGTCATATATTAAACGAATGCATAGTTTACTCTTCTCCAGGTTAAATACTTAAGATTCCCGTTTTTCTGCATAATTCCAATATATTTGCATATTACTTAAAATCATTTTTGCTAATTTAAATAGAACAGAACCGTTTATCAAAATATTGATGGAATTATAAACTTAGTAAATAACTTAAAATATTACAATCTTTTAAGGTTCTATTATTTTGTTGCAACAAACATAGTTTTCTTTGATTGATGTGGTGATTTATGAAAAACAACTTCCTTCATATTAAAACCTCTGTTGGAAAATGATTAAACTAGTTATAATATATACATTTACATCATGAGATTATTTATATGTATTAACAGTTATTCATTTCTAAATTTCATTTCCATCTCATTACTATAATTTATGAATATCAGCTTGAATGCCAGTATATAGTGAAGTGTCTAAGGGATGACTATGATCATTGTCAGGTACCAGCCCTGAATAAGAAAACATAAATTTAAATCTGTCAGACAACTGTCATTATCTGACTTCAACCCTATATTTACCAAGTGTTGGAGAATTATATTAGTGTTAACTTCTAATCTCTGGCAAAGTTACTCTATTTCTCCCGTAATATTTATGGAAACAATACATATTGTGAGTTAAAGAACTAATAGATCCAGTTAAATATATAACAATTATTTGCTTCATACAGAGGCTACTAAAAGCCTATCCTACAATTCTCAGACAAAATACATGGCTTGTAAATACCAAGGCTTTGTATTGCTAAATCAACATTCAAATACAAATAAAATAGGTACAGAACTGGTTTTGAAATACTTTCGTTTTTGCATATACATGAAAATAAAATGCATTTGATATAATCCCATAGTGAATGTATAATGCATAATAAAATTGCTTAATACAAAAGGCGACTATGATTTTCACTATGAACACAGATTGGAACATCTAAAGCTATGTGCCCTCTGTTATCTGTATCTTTTCACTGGAAAAAACATAAAAACTATAAGCCTTCATATTGTAATGATATAGGTTTTAATGAAATATCAATTTAAATGTACGTATGAAGTCCAGGAATATTTTCGTGACATTCTTGTTTAATTACAGCATAAAATAAAATTGCTTGTTTGGAATTAATAGCCATTTTGAAATGATATGTAGTCAACTGATCAAAGTTTATACTGTTTAATACAATAATAATCTGTACATCTGAATATAAGCCATTTGTTTAAATTATACAAATACAAAATAGATTACCCTCAGTAATAGTTTGATATTCTATCAAACTGAAAATTCATTAACATTTTATCTATGCATCAAAAGAAACAGAAGCAATACAATCTAGAGGTTTGTAGACTCATTCATTGGTGACATGCATACTAAAAACTTCTTTGAATTCTGCAAATGTCTGTTCATTAAAATTATCTTATTGTAGCGTTGGATAACCAGTTTTTCAGAGCAGTAAGTGCCTGTTGTGACATCACCATTTTCAATGTAAAATCAATTAACGAAATGTACGAAAACATAATCTGACGATACAGTAAAACATTGTTATAATGCCTCTCGTTTCTTTTGCCACCTTACTTCACACCACAGTTTGCCATTTTTCTTGATTTCTTAATAAATCCTTTATAAGCTTGCATCATTTACCACCAAACCCCTTCATAATGCCAACATTCTGTTAAACCTATGAAGGTGATATAACAAGGTTATACTGTTATATACAATACAGTACATTTTCACCGAATATCAAATTTATTTCTGTGAGCTTTATAGACAAGAAAGAAAAGCGAGCCTCTGATGAACTTTTCTCCTGTTTTACAGCAGATACAAACTTTATGTGTATTTGCGGACAATGTATATATACAATGTATTGAGTTTATCCTGCAATGACAGATTTTAACCATACAACTGAAACAAGCCACATTTTATTGTGTCAAAATTTTTGTCCTCTTTGTGGTGCATGTTCTATCTGTAATTTTCTATTACGGTATTATCACAATGAAGCTGATTTGGTTGATACCATACCAAATGCAGCAGAAATTCCAGGGGTCTGATTTCTCATATATACAGCAATACTCATTCCAGACAGTACATAAAATAGGTATTACTGTGTTAAACCTCTCTACTGCCATATTTAAACCTTTAAAGCTGATTTTTGCCGATAATGCTTCATAAGAAAGTATTCCTACTTAGTGTTTCATAAAAATATAGGAAACGAAGAATTTCTCTTGAATTAACCTAAAGGAAGTTAACCTATTCAAATGAATTAGGCATGTGAAAATTGTTATTCTTGTGTGTCAGAGTTGTCTCCCTTTGACCAATATGATAATTATAGCAAGTGGGACTACTTTTTATATTCATACATCTAAAGTAAATTCTATATCAGATGGTTGTATTGCAATATATTTTGGTTTATGTAATCTCATGTAGAATAAATAAAGTAAAATGTATAAGCATTCAATCTGTACAGATTTATCATCACAATGTTCTTTAGATGGAACTACCTAGTGAAATATTTTGTGTGTATATGTACATAAAAATGGTGAAGAAACTGAAACAAGACCCATGGTATTGTGAGCAAGCAAGAAGCTCACAAAAACATGAATTTTCTACAACTGATATCAACAGCAATATTGTAAGGAACTATTTTTCAGGCCTAATGATTTGTGACACTTAGCCTGACAGTACGCTTGGTACAGAAAAAAATTCTTAAATAAAAATGTCTAAACCATTTCACTAAAGGTTGATGAGTGGACTTGAAAAATCCACTGCCCCCATTTTGAAATTTGCAGGTCCACGACGCAGGACATATATGGTATAATATTGACCTATATAGCGGAAATCTGCTAAAAACAGAATAAAACCCCTCTCTGATACCAACAAAACGTGAATCACACAGACCTCACACCAATGAAAAAATTCTCACTTAAAAATTACATCAGCCTAACAGATTTTCATTTGCAATGTATCACATGTGTCTATGTCATTGCAGGATACACACAAAATATGTACATTGTTGGCAAAAACAAAATGTATTTGTAGTTGCTGCAAAACAGGAAAGAAAAACTTGCTAGAGGTTCACTTTTCTTCCTGTTTCTAAATGTTCTACAAATAAATTAAACACTTGCCGACAATGTACATATATTGCATATGTATCTGTTTGTAATAAGTTTATATCTGGCATCAAATGCATTTTCATATCTACTGGAAAACGGCAAACAACTCATGACTGTGTTTCCCACAGCAACAGTATAATTACTGAGGGATACATATGAATAACACAAAATATGGTAACAGTTACACGCAACACTTGTATGAGAGAACTGTAACTATATGTACTCTTGGTGCTTGAACAAGTTGATATTTTGGGTGTTTGAATATCATAGAAAAAAAGGAAAGAAACCTTCTTCACAGAAAAAGTAAATGAGTGTGAACAAATTGTGACTATCTGGGCAGACAAATAATTCAGGTGTTTTCATACACCATTTCACATTAAATTTTAAATATATGCATTGTATCATGTTTCGAATTGTTTTGCAAGATGGAAAGTAAAGTTTGAGCACACTGTGCACTGGAAATTCCACTTTCAGCAAAACAAATAATCGGCAACACAGAAATCACCAATAAATATTTTCCATATCACACTTGTACCATGAGAATAAAATCATCAGAGGAGAAGAACAAAGGAAATTTTTGCATATCATTGATAATAACAGTCATGTATTGTTTTTATCAAACACAATAGACTTACCTATTTGAAGAATGTATCAAATGGATCGTTTGCAGGTGGTGGCTGCTAAAATAGAAAACAAAATTAAAATTACACGTCATATATAAAATGTAATTTACTAAATATATTATAAAAATGAAGTAATAACAGTATTTTATTACAGAGAATGATTTATGCTATGGTTTTTGTAACACTAATAATCCATTTACAGTTATATGTATTTATGCTGTTGTTGACACTACTGTTTATGAACTCCAACCATTATATTATTTTTTTAACATTTTACATCTCTCTTATCCTGTCTTGTATTTCATTAAGTTATGCAGTATCCCATTGGTTCATAAATGTTACAGTCATGGCAAATTAATTTAATAACACAATAAATGCAATGCTTAGAATTCTTGCCTTTTTATATGGTACATACCATACATCAAGTTAATTTGTAGTTTCTCATTCCCACCCACCCCAATTTTTTTATTTTTGTTTTTACTGCAAATTTTAATTCCAGAAAAGTTTATGCTTCTGTTTCTGCAATCTGTTAGATTTTTTTACAGTACAGGTAACTTCTGGTATAAAAAAAATAAAGTCCTCCCATCTGCCCCCATATTTTTGAGGCATTGATGAGAATCTACACAATAACTTAGAATAATCTCCATATTTAATAAACTGTTACTCTGTTTCAGAAAATAGAAATTTTATGTGAAATTGTTTTTTTTCCTTTTTTCATTACTATAAGTAATTATCAACAAAATACATAAAAAAATAAAAGACTAGTTGATACTACAAGATTCGATCCCTTTTTAAAAAAAAAAATGGCTGCAACTACCATAATAATTTTAATATCTAAATACAAATGTAGTATGAAATTATGATCATCTTCATATCATGTCTAACCATCACACCATACATGAATAAGATCCATTGCATCCTGATGATATGATCATTGCCACTTCATACCTAGTAATTTAAATAAAATCCGCCGAAAACTAAAGTCTAGTTGCTTCTACAAGCTTTATGACGGACAGATGGATGGTTGGAAGGACAAAATGAATCCTATATACCACCCACTCTGATAAGTGGCAGTAAAAAACTGCATTTTCTTCAAAAAGAGATTGTCAAATACACCACTGTAACAAATATATAACTGAAAAATTCAATCCTGGAACTGGAATGAAAAAACTTGTAATATCTTAACTACTGTGGGCGTGTAAATACATGGGAATGATATATGAAGTGCAATAATGGAGGAACTTAAAGCAAGGAATTTGAAGCAGGTGACTATAAATATCTTAATTCACATAATAGAATCAAGGCATGCTATTATTTTTATACTTCAGTGGACAATTCTATCTGCACATTGTGAAAAACTGAAAGCATTTGTTTTTTCATCAATTGATGCTTTACAATTCCTCAACCTTTGCCACAAGTTTTAAGATAATCAGTCCTATTAAAATAAAATCTGCATACATATATATCAAATTCTTCACATCGTAATGTAGGTTAGTTTCTGAAGAAAACTGATATAAGACTGTGTAACATGTATTATCCTATCTATTCAAGAATGATAAAAAGTCCTTGGAGTATTGTAATATGTCAGTTAACCTCAGTCATAAAAAATTTCATTGCACAATATATAATTTATTAATTATTAATTGGTCAAACTGAGACACAGTTTAATACATAAATAGAAGGATGTTGATTATTATTATATATTGGTTTTTAACTATAATTCTTCCCGTTTTCAAATCAAATATTTTCACTAACAAATAATCTACACGTAGTTAGCAAACTAATATGATAAATAAAAGCATAACAAGGAAAAAATCTCATAGATCCTAGTAAAAAAAAATCTTCAAATTTAAAAATCGTGCCTATACTATATAAACAATTTTTATTTTTACTAGTTATGCAGCAACTATACTGGTACACAACCAAAATAATGTTTCCTTTTAACTGGCTACTACACTACTCTAAAAACATGAAAGCCTTAAAATACCTTGAGTAGATTAAAATAAAGAATACTGAATATTTTCAGATAAAGAAGTTAAGTTATACAAATACTTACCTTTGATTTACTAGAATCTGTAGAAACTTTAATCGCCTTTTGAACACCATTACTTTTAAAACTGAAGGCATCATTAAATGACTTGTCAAAAACAGCAAATGGGTCATCATCAGTACCTAAATGTCCATTTTTCTGTCCTTTAATTTGACTAGCAAATGTTGGTGCAAATGGATCTTTACCATTATTGTCAAAAACACTAGAAAATCCATCTGAAGAATTGAAAGGATCACAATCGGCAAAGGGATCATTGTTTTCAAATGGGTCTTCAATCACAAAACGACTGCTTGTATTTGAAGAACCTGATGAGTTCATGCTCGTTTTGTCGTCAGTTGACGAGTTCAAATTATTATTTTCTTCTATTTTCTTTTGAGTATTTTCGTTTAAATTGCTTTGACTAGAGTGAGATTCTTTCTGAGATTTTTCACCCAGACCTCTACTCTGAGGTCGGGGTCGTGGAACTGGTTTTATGCTAGTTCTTTGAGATTCTGGTGGCATGTTTCTAGGTGGTAATGCAGGTGCTGAAGGGTTATCACATGTGCTTTGTCGATGGGATGTGGTAGGCGATGGATTTGGGCGTGGTGGGGGTGCAGGTGGTATGTTGTTTATTTTATCAATTTTTCTTTCTGGTGGTAAAGGTGGCGGTGGCCCTTCTGGAGAAGGTAAATCAAAATTGTCACTGTCACTTTCTCCATCATGTACAAACACTTTCAGCTGATCTGGTTTATTTGAATTGTTGGAGCTATTATTGCAAGCAGGTACAGAAGCATGTTGCATTGCCTTCAAAGGATTGTTTATATAGGAGGTATCAAATGGATCATGACTTGCATTAACTGTTGTGAAGTTCCCAGCTTCTGGCAGTGAAGAGCTATCTATAGTACCAAAAGGATCTTCAAAACTTGCCTGTACCGCCTGTGGATTATTCTGTGTTAACATTTCATTTATTGACTTTTTAGCCGGGGCATTTTTCTCTGCAAACAATTGTTTTGGTGTTTTATCTGTACTTTTAGTTCCAATCTCACAAAGATCTCCAAATGCATCAGGTGGTGGTTTGGGTGAATCTCTGCCACCCTCCTGTGGATTCATCTTTACTGGTGCTAGAAGGGGTTCTCCAAAGGGATCACTACTAACAGCTGGCATAGCAGAAGGACCACCAAATGGATTACTTCCTGCAGGTGGAGCTCCAAATCCTGGTCTTTGTGGAACTGCAGGGGCAAATCCTCCCTGAAAAATATGGTTTAAGAACAATAAATATTTTAACAAATACTTCCCCACTTAGCCCTTTTATCAAGTTACCTTACAATAGGCACATGTAAAATATGGGAGTACACACTATTTCTCTCAAAACAGATCCATGATCCAAGTGCTTTAAATGGCAATAAAATTAACTACTTGACTGATCTGATAACAGTGTCTTAAAATAAACACTACCGCTTCCATTTATGGATCTTCCTGTAACCTGGGAAAGGGAGGTAACTATGTCTGAAAAGGAACAATAGCTGCTGCTTGTAATACTAACGAAACAGGAACTATACATGAGTATAAATTTTGAATTATTAAAATTGGTTCAATGACTTTTATGAAACTTTGAGACAGTATGGTTAATTAACCATTAAAGCTTTAAAAATCCAAGAAATTCACTATAAACAATGTAATTCTTGACAATATATGAATTATGACAGTTTATCTGTAAAGGCTTAAATTAAACCCTGCGAAATTGATTGATTCTGTTTCCTATTTTAATGTCTTCTTGCTAATCAGGAAAGATGTGGTTATTCAAAAGCAACAATATTTTGTAAAAATTTAGGATTGAGTCTTTCAAGGAAGACATGTAACCTGCACCAACCATTTCAAATGTCTTTTTCTCAGGGGGAAAATAATTTAGATTATGAAAGAAGTGTAGTACATGCATGTCACTTCAAAATAAAGAACCTCCGAAAAGCTTGATGATTTCATGAATGGTTGCTGGTTTCAGTTGAGGTTATGAGGATAACAGGTGTCAACTTAACTTCATAATCCATAATGCAAGATTCATAAATTAATTTACAGCCGAACAAAGTAACTAATCCACATCTACAATTTGAGAATAAACAATGGATAGTGACAATGTAAGTTCTATTATTGTATAGCAACAAAATATTTCCTGTAAAAAGTAACCAAAAGTTAGCGTGCAATATTCTACCATATTGCACTAGTGCAAATATAGCTTCAAAAATGTGACGTCAT